>VXBI01011935.1:0-10514 GCA_013397375.1 Toxostoma redivivum
CAGCGCCCGCCTCAAGAGCCCGCAGCGTTTCTTGGGGGACTGGGTGTCCCTGGGGCCGGGGTGACTCTGCAGAGCGGGCCCCAGGCTCTCCAGCTCTGCTGCTGGCAGCTGCTGGGCCAAGGCAGGAGAAGATGAGTGGGGTTTTGGACTTCCAGAGGGGCAAATGTGGCACAAAGCGGCTCCTGGCGCTCAGCCCAAGCCTCCTGAGGGACAGGCACGGGGAATCCATCTCCTTCTAATTCTGCCAGTCTCTGCTGCCTGGCCTCTTCTCCCTCCTCACGGAGCTCCAGGATGCTGACTTCATCCCAGTCGTCGTCCTCCCGCACCAAGGCCTTGAACTGCAGGCTCTGGATGGTGTCCTGTTCCCAGCTGTCCTGCAGCAAGCCTTGGTCACTGTCATCCTCCCAGCTGGACTGCACCGAGGGTCTTCTCTCAGCTTTACCCTCAGACCCCTCCTGGCCAATGCAGTTGTTATAAATTACTCACCACAATTGGGTAGGTCAATCAATAAGGCAATTTATTAATTTGTTGATAAGGAACAGGCCAGCAGTGCTGGGGACACAGAGAGTCTGTGCTCCACCAACACATCCATCCTACCCCTGGTCACTGCCCCTTTTATAGGCAGTTTCTTGCTGGGCTGTGTCATGCCTTTTGTGCAAGCCAAACATGTTGGCTAGCACTCAGGCAGCAGTGGCTACGAGCCCCCACCAGGTCTGGACAAGGCTCAAACACATTCTCAGGTTACACTCCTAGCAAGCAGGTATTTGCAGTAACCAGCCTTTTCATGTTTGCACAAGCTCGTGTTTTCCTTTTATATAAAAAAATGGGCTCATAATTCATAATTAAGTGGCAAAAAAAATTAATAACAGCAAAAGGCAGCAATTCACAGCAAAGCGATTTAAACAAGTATAATAAAATAATTATATTTTCCTTTGTCTCATGTCCATGCTTTACTTCAAGTCCAGTATTCTTGTTTATACTGATCCCTTGGTATATTTCCATAATGACACTAATCACTATGTAATATTTCACACTCTGGACACCTGCTGGCCCATGCTCTCTTCCCAGTCANAGGAGGAGAAGGGAAGAAAGAAAGAGAAAGAGAAAGAGAAAGAGAAAGAGAAAGAGAAAGAGAAAGAGAAAGAGAAAGAGAAAGAGAAAGAGAGAAAAAGAGAAATTTTGCAGCCAGGAAATGTGACCCAGCTGGGCTTATCACTGCAGTTGGACTGATTCTGGCAAGACCCACATGAGCTGCACACAAATAGCATTTATATGTACATTGCAACTGCAAATTATGTTACAGTCTGATTAGATTTACATAGATAATAAAGTCTAGCGTCCAGAGAAATTACCAGGAACGACCAGCAATCAGCATTAAGGCCACTATTCAGCTATAAATCCAGAAAATAATGTTCTTTTCCAAACCTCCTCTCCTATTTTATTGCAGGGTGTTTTTTACATCCTAGAGATAAATCTCAAGCAAGCAGGAACAATGCATTAAAACAATTTTCTCTTTCAAAGTACTAGGCAAGTTTGTAAAGGTCACTCCAATGACTTCAGGAAAACTAAAATCATGCCCTCATTGATGTGCTTGCACTCCTGAGATATAAAGTCTATGTACTGAGCAAGAAAACTTCATATCAGTTAATAAAGAACAGATTATGATTTTTTTTAAACCTGTTGATTTTTCATTCCAAGTGTTCTCATTATTATTTCAGTGGTTGTACCATAAACAAAATAAGCAGATATACGGGAATGGTTGTCTGAAGGAAAATATTTATTATGCTACTCCTCTCTTTCTACCAGGGATAATCCTTTCCTAATGAATCAAAAGAAGACATGCCTGTGACTCTCCTTCAGTAAAGTCCTTACAGAAAAGGTCAAATATTGATGGCTTTGCTCAGAGAAGTGTCATGGACCTCTTGCCCATCTGTAGATAAAACCTCTATGTGTGTGTTGTATGTGTATTCACACACATGTACATATGTGACTTGATAAAAACAGTGTAAAAGTTATTTCTCACCCAAATACAGCAGGAATTCTACAATTATCTGTGTAAAGAAAGCTGTCCAGAGGTATTGCTGCAGAGCAAGTAGCTCAAAAATCTCAGATTTGGATAGCAGATCATACTTTGCCCTCTCAAAGTGCCTCTATTTGCAAAAAACAGTGCTAAATGGTACTGACAACATGCAGATCCTGATTCTCTCCCGATGTGGCCAACTTTGTAGCATTGAAATTCAGGTAACATCAGTCAAAGATCAGCCAAACTGGTGGGAGGAAAACAGAAGTCATGCTGATTCCACAGGGCTGAAAAGCAAACCACAGCCCCAATGGCTGTAAGTACTGTTCTTATATTACTTATATGAGATTCACCTGCAAGACAATAGGACAGAGTAGAAGAACTTATTAGAGTGACATCAAAGATTATTCAGATTAAGGCTGCTAGATAGGAAAAGTGTGTTTTCACCTAAGATCATGAGTTTGGATGGGAAGGATCTTAAATCTCATCCATTTCCACCATGGTAGGGACACCTCCCACCATCCCAGGCTGCTCCAACCCTGATGTCCAACCTGTCCTTGGGCATTCCAGGGATCCAGGGGCAGCCACAGCTGCTCTGCCCACCCTCCCAGGGAAGGATTTCTCCTTTTAGCCAGTTTAAAGCTCTTCTCCCTTGTCCTCTCACTCCATGTTGTTGTCCAAAGTCCTTCTCCATCTCCCTTGTGGTCTCTTTAGATGTTTGCCATTGTTTTGTGTGCACATTGGCCTGCAAAAGGGAAAATCAGCTCCATAGGTTGTGAATTCTGCACAAGCAAAGACAGTAAATCTGCGTTTTCAGCTGAACCTGCTTAAATTGTAACCCTTTATAGGCTGTGACCAAATGTGAGACTAATCTGAGACTTTGTTGAGTAGTTTAGAAAGCCAGAGGGGTCTCACTGAAGCTTCTGACTCAACAGGAGGGACCAAAATCTGAACATGCTGCAACGGTGGGTAATAGATGACAGACTTATGTAGAAACTGTATTGGCAATAAATCAAATAATAGTCATCCTCACAATAGTAATCACTGCATGATATTTCATCCCCAGCCTGGATCAGCCTCAGGAGTTGCCCTGGTCCAGGTGCAGTTCTTGTTGAACTTCAAGAAGTTCCCACCTCTCCAGGCTGTTCAGGTCCCTCTGCTTGCATCCTTTCCCTCCAGCACATCAAAAATTTGCAAATCACTAAAATGAACTGAAATAATAATCAGGGAAACTGGAATTCCCCCCCCCCCATCCAAATTACCTATAAAAAAATCATCTTTCTGCCCAACTAATTTTCAATGGAATTCTTTATACTGTATGTACAGCTTAAGTTCATCAGTGCTCAAAGGAGCATTGTTACAGAAATTTATGAATCTCCCAGAGCCATCAGGTCTTGCTCTGAGACATGCCTCATTTTTATGAGTGTGGAAGTGCTTTTCAAAGCAGGAATCACAGATGCTTTACACATTGAATAAATCGATCCCTCCCAAGTTTTAATTTATGCTTTGTTAAGTAGTGCTCCTGGCTCAGGCATTGCTCAGTCCCAAAGGTTTGACTGGTTCCAGGTCAGCAGATCTTTCTCACTCCCTGCAGCACACTTCTGCTTTTCATCCTTGCAGCAGACACATCATGGGACTGCAAGATGTCAGGGGCTTACATGGCAAAGCACAGACATGTCATTCCTGTTGATGCACAAACTATACAAACTAAACATGAGTTTTGAATTTTAAAACAGGTAATTCCTCCCAAGGAGAATAAAAACTTATTATGCTTCTTCTGAACCTTAAGAAAGAGAGAGGAAAAATGTTAAGTTGCAGGTGAATGAACTGGTGGCAAACTTTATAAACAGCAAAATTATGTACATAATTATTTCTCATTTAAAACTGATAAAAATAGTTATAATTTTTCATTTACCTTCATGACCGGCATTGATTAGGTAATTATGATCGAGATTTTTTTAAATGAAAAATCATAGTCTCAATACAAAATTAGGGTGGTATTTCACAGTCAGATTTTTGTTAATTAATCACTTGGAACTATGTAGAAAGTGAAAAGCACTTTCAGGTGAGTGCAGGGCTGATGAGCCTGCAGGTATTGACAAACAACCTTTCACTTTTGCACCTCTCATGGTGCATGTGCTAATTTTCTTTATAAAACCTCTCAATCTGCAGAAATCAGCTTCTTGTAAGTGACTTGGGCAGCAACAGTCTTGTCCAGCAAAAAAAGAGGAAATAAACTTAAATTACTGGATTTTATTTAGAAGAAAACAAAGCCAAAATAACCACTGGCTGGAAGCAGGGCAAAACCCTGACACTCCCACCTTCTAGAAGGTATTTATATTTCTTTGGTTTTTTTTTCCAGCTGGATACTTCTGGGAATCTGTTTTGGTTTTTTCCCTGAGATATGTAAAAGTTCTTGTCTGGCAGTTCGTGTGCCCGAGCTGGAATCAATCTGAGCTCTTTAGTTTTCACTCTCAAGGTTGTTTATTCTTTTCTTATCTGGAATATTTTCTCTCAGCCCAGCCAGGTCTGTCTGGCAGGGCAGCCATGGCACACTCTCTGCCCTTCAGGGCACTGTTATCTTTTTATACTAAAAACTACCTACATGATGTTTACAATTATTTCCCAATTCCCATCATCTATGTTAGACACTGAACTTCTACTCTAAACCAATCCCAAAGTGCAGCTCCACAATAGAAAATGGAGAAGAAGAACAAAGAAAGACCAAACACGTGCTTTTTCCTCCATCTTGTGTTCTAAAATCCCCATTCCCAAAAATCCTAAAATCTATATTTTCACTTTATGATAACACTGCTTAAACTCCTGTGACTTTTAAGTTCTCATCTAAAGCTGGTGATTTGTTCCAAGGGCTATAATCAACCCCACAGATGTTTTGGGATCATCCCAGGGTCTCAGAGCCCCTGACAGGGTCTCACAGCTCTGGATCCCAAAGGGATGGCCCAGACTCCGACAGATACTGGCTCATGCAGGCAGCCAAGGCAATGACTTTTCCTCTGGAATACTGGGGTATCAACAGAAGGAGTAAAAAGGTGTTGCAAGAGCCCAGGAAAGAGAGAACAGCTCTCACATTCACCTTGAGAGGTTTGTCTCTGCCCTAAGTCTTTCCCAAACCATTCCCAGGCCATTCCCAAACCTCTGTCAGGTCAGCAAGTTCCAGGTAAGATCCAGGTCAAGCCTGATTTTCCCAAGGTTGTCTTCTGCACAGCCAAAGCCCTCCTTGATAACCTCCAGACCTCCCAGGCTTATCTCTGCTGACAACTGGCAGTAATTCACATTTCATGTCTTCCACCAGGATCTCGACTTCGTTATTCTTGCTTAGCCCAGGATAAATCAAGAGGAAAGGCCTTGGAACATATAATATAATAGTGTTATAATATATAATAGTGTTATATCTAACAGAGCAGAAAAGCAGGGATGAATATTAAATAATAAATAGATTTTCTTAAGGCTGTTACAGTGTCTAGCAGGAAGAAAAAAAGCTTAACCAATATTCGTATAGCTTGGTTTTTACATAAAAAAACACTACCAGTGTCCTTTTTTTCTGTTTTGTTTTGAGTATATTTTCAGAACTACTACTGCAGGGACTTTTTTTCTATTACTGTATTACTTTCTAGCCCCGGGTAATGTCATTTTTTCTCTCCCCCTCTAAATACAAAACAAAATTATTTCCTGGAGTTTGCAGTAAAATGGGATTTCTGCAGTTTTTTCACTGAGTATTAAACTAGCTCCAGCCTGCACAGGGATGTCCTTCATGCTGTCATGTACACTGTCCTTTCAAGCATGAAAATGAGGAAAAAGTATTTGCAAGTCCCCAACAACATAAGGAGAAAATAATCCTAATAATTCTTAATAACAAGTACTGAGTCCAGCCTGCCTCAGGGGAAAGGATACAGAACACAGCCCAGCTACTGACTGTAGACCCCTCCTCAAAAAATGGTGACACTGAGTCCCATGAGGAGCTTTTTTATCCAGACTTTCCCCATCCTCAGGTTTTCAGGAAGGATTTTCAGCTCCCATCATTTTCTGGCCCAGGATGCACTGACAGCCTGCCAGGCCCTGCAACCTCCTCCTCTCTAAGGTCTGTCTCTTCTCATATCAGTCCCAATTTCTTTTTCTCACATTGGAAGGCCAATAAAAACTTTGAAGTGTCCTGGCCAAGATTATCTGCTTTAAAGATGACTATCTCAGCCCCAGTTTCCTAAACTGTAATGTATACTCTGATATATGCTTTGATAGTGGAAACTGAACCTTGGGATATCCTATCCCACCATCTTATTCCAGAAACTGACTCGCAAAGTAATTAGAAAAATCGATTAAATGTCAGTAAACACCAGTCTATTAAACAAAAAGGATCTTATTTTAAAGACACTTGTGCAGTTCTTTTTCACTTTGGCATACAACCCAGAGTATTTGGTATATTTCTGTATATCTATCACCCCCTTTCCCAAAAATCTTTATTGTGCAAGCAGGATTTAATCAATCTTCACAAAACCTGCCTGAAACATAATTACTATCTTTTGAAGATAAGGACAGATTTATTAAAATGGCATGTCCCACTTTAATTCAAAATCTTTTTTTCCCCATCCATAAAAACAAAGGTATAGAAGAATGTCACTTTTATACCAGAGAGGGAACATGTGCAGGAAAAGGATTATCTTTGTTTATTGACGTGCTGTTGAATCCTCCACTTCTAGCTGAAAATTTTTCTAAGCACTCTGCCAAAAAATCTTTGGTGTTCCCTGTAACACAGTGCAGATGGACACTGTGACATGGGGAGGAGAGTGGAGGAAGTGGCATCCATCACTGAGAAGGTCCTGTTAACATTAAATTGGTCTCACTAAAATGAAACCAAATGGAAATATAATCAGATTTGCTTTGGTTTGGGTTTCTTTGTTGTCCCTTCTTCGATTTCTGAATCAATTTGCTCCATTGGGATGGAATCAGTCAGGGGTTCTCTACCTACCACGGTCACTTTTGTCCATAATCTGGCAAAATGTGTCATTTTCTGCATAAAAATTCTCATAACCAGCCATCATGATGGTAGTTTGAATCAAAATTATTTTGGTTCCTCCTTCTGCGGAATAAAGATGCTCAGAAAGAGGAAAGAACTCTCCTGGCTCCTCTGAAAAAGGTAAAAAATATTTTGGAAGTGTCATACTAAGCCCTTAAAAATTTTCAAGAGGTTTTCCACATTCTTTTGAGTTGAAGTTGTCCACCATTTTTCTTCCACAGCAAATTCTACTTTTTATTTCCTTTCTTCATTGGAGAAAAAGGATTGCCCACCTGTAACTCAGAGCATTAGTAAAGGTTGGTTTAAAAGAGGAGCACCTGATCCTACTGTCATTGCACTCAACAGACATAGATTGTCTAAGGAAAAACCCAAAGAAAGTTATTTATTCATTTATTTATTTAATACTTTTTAAACACCCATCTCCAGTCAAACCCTCTGGTCCCTGCCTTACCAGAAGATTTTTCCATTATTGCAAGAATAAATCACTTTCAGTGCCACATTGACTTCTCCGTTGATATTGTCATGAATTCAAGCCTGCAATATTAAATAACTCAAAGAAAATATTAATGTTCATATCAAGTAACTTTTAATGACTATTTAACAGATTCCAAGTACTGTTTATTCTTGTGAGTCACTGCAGCTCCCCAGATTTTAGCAAACTTACAGCATTGGCCTTCAAATTACTCATGGAAGGGCCAAGTCTCTTGTTGATTTTGGACTGCAAGGTGCCAGAGATTTCTGAGAATTTAATGGGTTTATGTTCTGAAACACAGGCGACAAATATTAGTCATGACTTTATATTTCGGACACTGCATATCCTATTTCCAGCAGACAGCAAGTTTGGGGTATGTGAACAGTAACAATCCGTGTAAAACTCACAGGAAGGGACATGGCAAGGCACTGTTGAATGTAAGACAAAAAAGCAAAAGGGGTTTCATATTTATCAGAGGAATCATGGAGTCACAGAATGGTTTGGGTTGGAAAGGATCATAAATCCCATCCATTCCCATTCCAGGGGCACTTTCACTGTCCCCAGTGTCCAGCCTGGCCTTGGGCATTCCAGGGATCCAGGGGCAGCCACAGCTGCTCTGGGCACCCTGTGCCAGCCCTGCCCACCCTGCCAGGGAACAATTCCTAATTCCCAATATCCCATCCAGCCCTGCCCTCTGGCACTGGAAGCCATTCCCTGTATGCTGTCCTTCCATCCTGTGGGAACTCAGGATGTCCCTTTCGGAGTCCAGAGTTGCCAGGACCCTTACTGAGGGGCTTTGGAATCCAGGCAGGCAGCCAAAATCACCTGTGGCTTTGATTCTGAGCCATGGAGCAGGTTGCCAGCCTTGTATGAGACTGTACAATCCACCAGAGTGTAAATGATAGCTATCACAGGGTGGAAAAGTAGATTTTAGGATTTTGGGGATGGGGGTTTATGGAGGCAAGATGGAGGAAAAAGGGCATGTTCAGTCCTTTCTTCTTCTTCTTCTTCTTGGTCTCCATCTTCTGCTGTGATGTGGACACTTTGGGTGGGTTAGAATAGAAGGTGCACTGTGCAACAAAGGTGACAGGTATTGGAAAATAATGGTAAACACAGAGTATGTAATTTGTAGTATAAAAGATAACACCGCCCTGCAGGGGCAGACAGTGTGCCATGGTCGCCTTGCTGAGCAGACCTCGGCTGGGCTGAGAGAAAATTTTGTAGATAAGATTTAATAAATACTCCCTGAAGACCAAAACCCTGAGAAGCTGTGATTTATTCTCCGACGCTGAGGCTGCAGGCGAAACCTTGTACATGTCTCTGGGCAAAAAAGTCCCAAAAGGGACCCTGAGACCATCCCTTGGCAATTGTCTCTCTTCGTGTTTCCTGCAGCTCCTCCAAGGCCACCCTGAGCTCAGCCCAAAGCTTCTCCTGTGCAGGTGAACAATGCCAGCTGTGCCAGCCTTTCCTCCCAGCAGAGCTGCTCCATGCTCTGCTCATCCTGGAGCCTCCTCTGGGCTCTGCCAGCAGCTCCAGCTCCTTGCTGTGCTGGCCCCAGGGCTGGACACATTAAAATATTATATTGAGAATTTCCCCAATGCAATTAAAAGGATTCCAAAGGGAGGGGTGGTAAAAATCTCACTCAGCCAGGATGGGACATTTTCTGTTTCATGAAGTCTCAGGCACTGGGCATAGACAGGTCATTTACTGCCTGTGGTGAAGAGGGAGTTTGTCTTCTGCACAAATTAATATGAAATTATTTTTGTGTGCTCCATGCATTTCCAAAGATATTTTTGCATTCTGGCTGTTCATTAATAGGGGGAATTGAAAATATAAAAGGCTCTCCATAAAAATGTATTAAATTATACTGTTTGAACGCATCAAACCTTATAGCATAGTTTAAAAAAAAAAGGTGCAAATAACTTGAAAAATCTTTTGCAGCAGTGCCAGTGAAGGAAGAAACTGTTCTCACTCAGCTGTTGGGGCTGCTGACTCATGACACACAAGGTATTTTATGTAGCAGCTGAAAAGAAAACCTGTGACTGATTCAGTCTAAAATTTTGGAGGAAAAGAGGCTTGTGAGGATGGGTTTTGAGCAGGCTCCATCAAATTTTTGGGCTGTCCCCAGAATTGCTGAAGCAAGACCCCCACTGCCTGTAGCCAAAAAGTGTCAGCAATGCAGGGAACCACAACCTGATTTTAGGTTATCTGAAGTAGCCTCACTGATGCTATTTGCTTTCCAGCACTAATAGAGATTAATGAATTTATTAAGAATTAGCTCTCCTTGATTTGTTTTTCAGAATAGGAATAAAGATTAGGACCAGCAAAATCAATTAATAAACCCAGCTTGGCAGCATGCAGAAAATGTAATTAACAGTTAAACCTGATTTTTAAATGTCCTTTTATTTCTACAGTGGAGTCACAGAATCTTTTAGATTGGAAAAGACCTCAAAGATTCATCAATCCCTACTTTGTCAGCCAGACCAGAGGACTGAGACATTCCTCTTCCTCATTCCAGCCTTGAACACAGGGCATCAGGCTAAATATATTTTATTTTCTTCCTGTTTCCCCTCAATCTGCATGCTCCCCACTGCTCCTGATCATTCCTCAGTTAAGTCACATGATTTTAACAATAATTATTCCAGCTTTGTTAGTATCTCTCTTTGCCCATTTTACATTTTCAAAAGGCCACCGCTCTTCCCAAGATAATAAAAATTGAACCAGGTCAAATCTTCCCTCATCTTGGCTCCTGGGGTGTTCTCTACCCTCAGGTTTTTTTCCCCACATGATCTGCAACTAAAAATTTACCTTTTTGTCATCTCCAGGATGTTCCCAGAGGTCTCCACACCCTCTCTAAGGTCTTTCCCACCACTCTGCTACTCCCAGTGACTCCAACACATTCTGCCTGAATTTTCAGCAGCAAAAATTATATCATGGGCCAGGCTGGGTTTTTTGTCCCCTGGAAAATTATTCCTTTTTTTTTTTTTTTT
>VXBI01011935.1:26339-38562 GCA_013397375.1 Toxostoma redivivum
CAAAAAAAAAAAAAACCACAAAAAAAAATACACACCCCCCCCAAAAAAAAACAGGAAAATAATCACACCTCTTTTATACTTTTGTACTTATTCTCTGATATTTGCATCCACTTATTTTGTAAAACTACTCCAAAATAAATCTTTCAGAAGTACATATAAGTAAAAATGAGGTTTCTATAGGCAGTGGGGAAAAAAAGAAAAGCAGGGTAGCTGGAAAATCTTTAAACAGTGGCTTGGGAGTAGAAAGATGGACAAGAATAACACACTTTTAAAAGAAAAAGTGCAAAGCCCGTGCAAAAAGCAGAGTCTGTAAGTCCCACTCTCTGTCCTAAGAATTGTTAACCTTGGCAGTGAGCAGCTGACTCACTGCACGTTGGATCCCAACCAAGTAAAATAATAAGCAGGGTTTCAATCAAACCAGCTAATAATGCTGAAACAAATACTGAGAGAGATGTACAAACATAATCTATCATTGTGCAAGCTCCTTCTCTTCCCTTTTTCTTTTTTTTTTTTCTTTTGCTTTTCCTTAAGGTGAACTTAATGCTTATGAATGCTTCCAGATTTATGACCCCAGACTGCAATTTTCTGGCTTTTCCCCATACAGGAACAGAGAAAGCATCCAGCATTTAACTAATCAGAGTGTAACATCTACCCAGCACAAAGAGCTGCCCAAAAAAGTCCCAGAAACTCAGAGTACACTGAAATCACTCTGCTCCTCCTGCATCACCAGCTTGGGAACAGTTGGAAAAAACTGTGGTTCATTATTGGAGAATAAATTCTGTAGCTTATGACACTTCAGAGCTGAAAGAGTTGTTGTAGATGAACATGTTTTCAAAAGGAAAATTAAAACTTTGGTTGTTGGCATGTAGAAAAAGAGGCAGAATAAAGCACTGAGGCTTTTCCTGCTGATTAATAACCAGAGGAAAGAACTTAGTTGAAACCACACATGTTCACAAGATGATCCTGTCTTCAGAATTAAAATGACTCGACCAACAAAAATTTAATGTGACGTTTTGGCCCAGCCATGAAATGAGAGAGACTCTTGATCAATGATACCATCATCTAAAATAAAATACATCTTCAGTGGCTGCTCAGATCAGAAAGAAACCAGAAGTTGTGAGGGGAAAGAAAAAAAAAAAAGACCAAAGAGTGGTGAATGAAACAAAAGCACCATGAAGAATAATGTTCCTTGCTGGCAACAGAAATTCACAATCAGTTTCTGGAGAGGGAACTCTGTGAGGAGCCATGGCCCTTCACCAAAAAAAAAAATTTAAAATAAAAAATTAAAATAAAAAAGGGCAGGGCACACAGGAGTGAAAAGGGGGATGCTGTGGTTTTATATAAAGTGAAACACAAATAATACTTTTTACTGTAAGGAAGGAAAAATTATCTCCAAGTAATGCATCAGGAAAATACTGAATATAATTTGGGAATAAACACCCGTGGAGGCACTGTAGATACAATTCTGGATAAAAGTAGATGGGGCTTGCCTAGAGCAGGTCATGATAAAATTGTCATAGGCACTGAGGGCTGAAGGGGGTTAGAAAGGCCATAAAAAAGGAACAGATTATCCTTCAGGTGCTAAAAAGACATGGAAGGCATGGCACAACTCCTTAAGCTCCTGAAAACAGAAGGTGATGCTTCCTGGAACTGCTGAAAATTTGTAAAATTTGTCATTTTGTCTGTGCAGTGTGATGGAACAACGTGATGCACTGAAGGAAAAAAATGAATTTTTAAGGTATGAGATACTTTCTGATATCCACACAGCCAGGAGGAAATCAAATCCCATTTGCACCACACTGCCAGTGGTGTGGAGTGGAAATATCTCTGGTGCCTCCCTCCCTGGGCAGCTCCTCAGCCAGAGCCTGGATTTTGAGCCACAGGTGATGCTGCCCAAAAACAAAATCCTGCTGCATCTCCACCTCCCCTCGGTGCTGCTCCAAGCAACCAGTGAGCCCATCATCCTTTCAGCTCGAAAAACTGCAGGAGTGGGCCACTGTCACAGTAATTGTGAGGAGCATTTTGGAAATTATCTTCCCTTTGGATCCTGCTGTGCAGAATTGCTGAGCCCAGAGGGGTAAATCATGCTAAGGAAGAAGTGACAGCTCGTTCTTTGAAGGAGAAGACTGCTAGTTTCAGCACTCTGCTAATCTTGGTGATTTCATGTTGCAGCTTTCATTTAAGGCAGGCTGCAAAATAGACATCTGAAGAATTATGAGAGGAATTATTTTCTTCATAGCTTTAGAATTTCAAAAGAATTTTCAGTGATCCTGTGAAACATTTGTTCTGCAGCCTTTCAGAGATGAGAAGCCAAGCCAACCCCATTAGGGACAAAATTATTTAATTGTGGCACTTTAAACCCGTGTTTGGGGCTCCAAATAAAAAGTGCACGATGGTGACCTCCAAACAACCCCTGACATAAATGCAAACCTTAGTCTCAGCTGCTTTAACAGCTCCATAACTCCAGCACAGCCGAGTTTTCCTCCTGGAGTTTCGTGATGATGTTCATTTATTCTGGAGAAACAAGCAAGACATCCACAATGACATCATAATTTTCCCAGTGCTGTGCTCTTTTGGAGAGTGTTCCAGCAGCTATGGCTGGATGTAAAAAAACCTGAGTGAAACTGACATTGCTTGCTAGGGAGAGGCTGGCTTTGTGCTTTTGGTTTAAAAGTTGTTTGTTGTACTTCCCAAAGAGAATAATCACCAAATGCAGAGGCAGGACTAGCAAACAGCAGTGGGGAAAGCAGGGAGGTTCAGTGCTCCTCAGAGAAGTCCCAAAACTTGTCTTGCAGCAGGCAATTTGTCTTGTAGGATATGCTAATCAGCACTTGACAAATAGATTGGAAAAGAGATAAATTGGCAGACAAATTGAATGTTACTCTTTCCCCTGAGTAAGTTAGTGGCCCAATTGCTATTTTACAAATTCAGGGCATTCCACTAGATGTCTAATGCTGAGCAAAATTATAACTCTTCTCTCCTAACTCCTAGTCAATTTATTTCAAATCATTTATTATTTATTTCAATTTTTTTTTTGTCCAGTTGACAAAAACTGAAGAGCTGATATTCCCCAGCAGTTTTTGAGGTCACTTGTTCTTTTTTAGGGCTTTGCATTTCCCAGCAGTGCAACCTCCTCCAGCTGAGGTGCCCAACAAGTGTCCCAACAAAAAATGAGGAGAGA
Organism: Toxostoma redivivum; assembly: GCA_013397375.1. Classification (NCBI taxonomy): domain Eukaryota; kingdom Metazoa; phylum Chordata; class Aves; order Passeriformes; family Mimidae; genus Toxostoma; species Toxostoma redivivum. The sequence continues at coordinate 29,521 of VXBI01011935.1, forward strand.
TTCCTCCTTCCCTTTATGAAATCAGTGATCTCCCATTTCTTACTTTAAAGAGCCAGCTGAAAGTCCTTCAGAAGGCAGAAGTGTCACTGTCACCTGTGTTGGGCTGCCCCTAGAAATGGAGTCATGAAGCTCAGGGTATATATTATATTATATTATTATATTTGTATTTATTTTTATATACGCATACATGCATATATATATATATTATCCTATATAATTTTAATTTTTATAGCAATTAGATTATTGTTTTATTTTTTTAAAGGGGAGAACTCCTTGGCTACTGAATGATCATTGCCAAATCAGTTCTCCACTGCCCACAGTTACAAAGGACAGGAGCTTCTGCAGAGACCAGCATTGTGCCTACATGAAATTCTTCCAGCAGGGCAGAGACAGCAAGAATATGGGGAGCCTAAGACAAGGGGAAAGTGGAAAACAAATTTAAATAGCCTTGAGAGGGAGGAAATCCAGAGTTCAAGATCACAGGCTTGGATCCCTGAGCCAAGGAATTTCCTGGTTTTCCTTGGTTTGGTTGAGGGTTTGGAGGTGAACAGGATTACCTGGCTGCTGGATCCCTTGTTTGAAGCCACCTGCAAGTCCCCAAATATCAGCTCACCACGACTAAACCTGCACCTTACATCTGAAAAGGCAGGACCCAAGCGGGACTCTTTGTGGTGTCATTGCTAATGTAAAAAAAAAATATATATATATTATTTATATCTGCATAAAGAGCAGGTAGGAAGTCAACATCCTTGCCTAGAAGCCTGCCATGCAAAAAACCCATTTCATTAACAGGAGTATAAAGCAAACTTAAAACAATAAAAGCATAGAGTGTGTGCTAACATTTCCTGAAGTTCATCAGGTTCTTTTTTAGCACTCACGTTCTATAGTCTGTATTTACACTCCAGGTTTTTTTTCTCATTCTATACCATTTTTCCAGAATGTTACACATAAGGAATTTCTCCTTATTTTCAACTTCCTTTTACATTTCAAAGAAGAAATAAAATTGCCAAGGGTTCATTCACATCTGCCTCCTGTAACCTCATTTTACTGGATGTCACTTGAGGAACTGGAGAGATGAGCAGATTAGTGATCAAATCAGGAGCCTCATAAAAATCCAAATGAACCTGTTGCTCAACTTTTCTGACAAAAGGAGATTTTATCTTACTGAAGTCAGGGGAAAAGAGCAATAGGGCAGAGTAATTATGTCGATTATTCCTTCCAGGCAGCATCACAATGAAGTTGACTTCTGTTGTTTTTGTGACTCATTCTTGGGATGTCTGAACCCAAAACAATGCTGACCTGCATCAAGAGAATCGGCAATTAGAAACAGCAACAAACATATTGCAGCTCTGGCAATTACTAAGAAAGGCACAGCTTTTTTTTGCTTTGAAGTAAAAGTTCTGCACGTTTATAATCTGCTTTTCAGAAATGAAAAAGCAAACAAACACAGGAAGTAATAGAAAAATAGACAGAGAGCATGTTCGGGTGCTCAGCTGAAATTTACCAAGCAGACAAAATTAATTAGGTACACAAACATTGCTGAACTAATATTTTAGTTTATCAAGCCAGGAAGACAACATTAAAAAAANNNNTTTCTAAAGAAAGAGAGAAAAAAATAAAAAAAAAAAAAAAAAAAAAAAAGAAATTATTCTATCCCTCCATTTCCTGAGTCAGGTACCTTGTGCTTTAACATGGAGTTATGCATTACCTGAAAACATAAATAATGAAAACTTTGGGGAAAAGGTGATAGATTTGAAGGATAAGCTTAGGGAGCCTGCATATACCACAGAATTAGGGAAAGATAAAAATGGGAATGGCTGATAATACCCAGTGTAGGACATTGTACTCCTCAATCCCTGTTTTTTCACCAATGATTCAGCCACTAATGGTCACTGGTCAAGGCAAAGAGGCGTCTCTGAAGCAGAATTTCCTGACCTTGGATCAGGAAAAAACCCATCCACATCACGAGTCTGAATGGTTTCCATAACTCAGCAATGATCAAAACATTTTGTCGTGCTAAAAAACATAAGGGAGAGAGTGGTAAAAGTGAGAAAAATAGGGAAATAAATGCCCTCCTGGCATATGGAAGGTATCAGAAGAAAACCAGCAGCTTCTTGCAGCCAGCAGGACCTGGCACACGAGTGCCAAATTGTACCTCATCCAGTTTTTGGGAGGATTTTAAGGAGCCCCATGACAGCCCAGAGGAGATTTATCTCATCACTGATTTATGCTCATCACTGCTTTGGGGCTGAGAAAACCTGCTCAGGGCTTTATTTTTTTATTTTATTTTATTTTTATATTTATTTTTCATGCACCAAACCAGGACGCTCAGCCTGGCTTGTGTTGGTGCTTGGGAGAGGGGAGAAATTGAACAGCAAGGGTCCAGAATTCCCACATTTCAGGGAATAAAGCACTCCCAAATCCATGTTCCAGCCCTGTGATATCCTCACTCAAGCCCCATCCCAACTCACAGAGCACAGGACTATCACTCCATCAGAGAACACCCTCCATTATAAATAACCTCCTACTTCAAAGGCTAACAAATTACTTTGATGCACTTTTAAAGTCAGTTCTCCAGCGTTTTTTTTTTGCCTGATGGGAAATCATTAAATAGCTCAGAGCACCTTGTTTGCATTTCCAGCTCTGGCCCCTTTGCCCTCTGAGGTACCACTGTCAGTAGCATCCACATCAAACAACCCCAGGGTAACCTGGAGCTCCAAACACTTCACCTGTATTTTTCCCGGGAGAGCTCAGATCCTGCCAAGGAGATCACCAAATCAATGAAAAATCATGGCTAGGGGGGGTCCTTTGCAATCCACAGAGCAGAAATCCACGAGAGCACATTAACCAGCTATTAATCACATCTCCTTGATAACCCTGACCCTGCTAAAGCACAGCATCTGTCTTGTGTTTTCCGTGGCTGGGAGCCAAACCTGGGATCAGGAAACAACTATTTCACTGGTCAGATGTTAACACAGCGCAGCATGTTGACTCTATAACCACCCTATGAGCTCAGAGGATTTAAGGGAACTGTCTTTTATTTGGCTCAGCCCCATTTATTAATATTACAGGAGTGAGTAACTCATATGATCACACATGCACTTGAGAGAGATGTGTCTAGACAGAGCCAGAAGTGCCCACTCTCTTTTCCACAACCAGGAAAATCCTGGAGCTCACAACCAGCAAGGCTGGAGTAGCTGTTGGAGCTCACACTGGAAACACCCCCAGCATTTACTGTCAAGGTAGATCCATGTGAACAGTAGCAGGCAGGGGCTTTCAACCCAGCACCAGATGGTAAAAATTAGTGGCATTTATGCCAAATGAATGATTAGGGGGAGAGAGAAGGGATGATCAAAGGAGCCATATCACCAGAGGGGAAAAAAAAAAAAAACAAAAAACAAAAAACAAAAAAACCTAAAATTAATTATTACAGTACTTGAAAGTGGAATTAGCCAGTAACTAGTAAATCCATCTAGGTTCACAAAGCCAGCTACCATTTCTTGATAACAGTTTGGCCAGCATCCTGGTCTGCATCCTTTATAACACAGCCAAGACCTGTTTGTCAGGGAGATCCAAGGCTTGTGCTCCACTGGCAGCTCCTCCCTCTCCTGCGTGGAATTTGTTCTTGCACCATTCCTGTTGTTTTTGGCGTTTTGTGTTGCAGGAACAAACTGTGCTTTGAGTGACCAGGGTGGCAGCAGGGGTTTAAACACCAATGGAGACAAAGGGAAGTGAGGAAAGAGGATGAATAAAAGCCCAAATTGATGTCCCAGGTGGTATCCTCCCACTGTGGCTGCCCCTGGATCCCTGGCATTGCCCAAGGTTGGACACTGGAGCAGCCTGGGACAGTGGGAGGTGTCCCTGCCCATGGAATGGGGTGGGATTTATCCCAAACCACTCTGTGACTCTGAGACTGTGGTTTTACTCACTTCATGCTGATAGCAGAGGGTTAAAATGTTTCTAAAATCGGGAGAACTGCAGACAATGGGCTCAGGGGTGGAAAGGAAGATTGGGTCTGGTAGGGCTGAGAAAGAGAACCAGGCCCTGGGAACCAATATTGAGCTTTGTTTATTTCTAGATCATGTGAAGCTACACCTGTAATCATCATATGATAAATGATCTGATTGTTAAATGTAATGATTGTTTGGAAATTGAATATAATTATTGTTTAATCTCAATAAGAATAATGAGAAACGATGGAATCGTAACAGGAATCATGAGAAAGAATATTTGGGGAGCCTGATGAAAATTACAGGAATTCATGCTTGGATAAGATCAATATATATATAGTGTACAATAGAACAATATGGGTTTAATAATTAATACATAGTTATATAATGAAAAGGGTATAAAAACATGTCAGAGACAGATTTGGGGCTGCACCCCTGATGCCCAGAGCTCTCCAATAAAGCACCTGCAGAGAATAATTCTGTGATTATGAGTTTTCAACACTATCAATGCCATTCAGGCTGGTTGTAAACTGAGTTTTTTAAACAGAACTGCACCCTAAGTCAAGGGAAAAAGGTGGATTTGTGCCCCAAAAACAGCTCCTCTTACTCACCCTCCAAGGGGTGATTTCTCCGCTGGGAAACAAGGAATCCAGGTAAGCAGGTGAGGTTCTTACCTTCATTTTAAGACAGCTGAACTCCAGACGTTACAAATCTGTGCCTAAACCCCAAATAACTGAGTGAAACTTGGCTTTAACCAGCTTAAATAGACAGAAGCCAAGGCCCAGACATTCACAGGCTCGCTGTATCATGTATTTTGAGCATTTCCATTTATTTCACATAAGATTCAGTTGCTCAGGCCTGATCATAACATGGCTATTAGAGTAAATTGGAGATTTGAGAAAACAAACACATCTCGCAAACACCTTGCCACGGTGCCTAACACAAGCTGCTAAACTTTCCCTGAATAGCCCTGTCTGTGTTTGCCAGAGCATTTCTCTGATTTTCTTGCCTCTCTTTTCCATCCAACCTCACTACATCCTTTAAATAACTCAGGTGCAACCCTGAAATTTGCATTGTTTTGAGCAGGGACAGGAGCAAACACCTGGGAGCCCTGTGCTGCCAACACTGCCCTGTGCAGCCACTCAAATAATCCTCCACATGGTGCCAGATCAGAATTACCCTCCCAAATCACAGTTTTATCCCCTTTTAAATATGCAGAACATTCAAGCATTTAAACATTAAGTGATTAATTTGCAGCACTTGTGGCGAGTGAGCACTAGGTATTCTCCTGGGCCCCTGCTGGGTAACAACTCTGAGTAACTTTGGTTACTCAGGGAGGAAATAATTCTGGTTCAGCAGCCAGAATTGTTTTTTTTTGGAGGGGGGTCTGATTCCTCTTTCGAATTGCAGGATAAATCCACAGGGAGAGGGAGAAGGTGGGCAAGGGAGGAAGGATTCCAGGAAGGAAGGATTCCAGGAAGGATTCCAGGAAGGAAGAAGCTGATATCCCATACACTCCATTAAAAAAAAGGAAAAACAATTCAGTCCATCACCTCCAGGGGTTCTTATGTCACTTCGCACTACAACAATATTTTCTGTAGAATCCCCCAACGGATTCCTTTTGTTGATGTTTCCCAAAATTTAACATCCTGAAGGACCTAACAGAACCTAGAAGTCTCAAAGTAACCACTATTTTTATTTAAAACAACAGGGTTAAGATCTCTTTTTTTTCCTTCCTCCTCCAGCTACATTCAGCTGGGGCGGGACAAATTTTGCTTGGAAAGCAAACACATGCCAGGACAAAGCAAACACATTTTATTTAGATGAAATCTGCAGTGTGTAAGCCCACAGCTCGTGCAGTCTGTCAGGTACAACACTCAGGTGTGCACCTCACCTGCCACCCCTCCCACCTGTCAGCAGAAGCTCTCTGCCAGCAGAGTGGGAACCAGAAACCAGAAATTTTTAAAATTCTTTTCCCTTTCTTTCCAGCTGGGACAAGGGTACAATTATCCAGATGTTCATTGCTGGAATTCGTTGTGGGCTTTTTTTCCCTTCCTCAGCAGAACCAGGCTCCGAATTCCTCATGAACCCAAGTGGAAAAGGGGATCTAGAGTGGAAGAACACGCACAAAAAAAAACACCTCTAGCCACACTGGAGGATCCCACTTCAAAATTAGCAGAGTGCAATTAGCTGCGAGAAAATTAGGTAGGTAAAATGGATTATTTTAAACAATCCTGGATTTTTTCCCTAGCATTCACTGGTACAGGAAATCTTCAGTGTTTGCCTGGCTCACAATAAAATGAACTACTGAAACACTAAAGACTTTTTTGAGATAGAGCAGCCATCTCCTGGGTACATGTAGCAGGGACAGAGATCTTAGGGCAGTGAGGGACGTGTCAGAGCTGGGGAGAACATAAATCTCATGGAATCAGAGAATCATTAAGGCTGGAAAAATCCTCTAAGTTCATTGAGACCAGCAAAGAGCAGGAAAGGGGCAGGAGGCCACGTGTGAAACCATAATGCCTGGCCTGTGCAATTAGCCTTTGCACAGAGCACGATTTAATGAGGACAGATCTTTAATTGAAGCTCTTCTTTACAGCCAACCTGAGAATTTTCCTTTTGCCTCTCCCTGTGCCCTCCCTTTGTTTAAGCACAGGTAAGTGACCAAGAGCCAGGAACTCCTCGATTCTGAGCTGCATTTTGAGCTTACACCCCCTAAATTATTTGGGATAGAGGAAAGTTGTTCCTACAAACAGTCCTGGGGGGCTGTCCCAGCCCTGCCCTGTCTGGGGACACACCTGTGCCTGTCCCCAGGTGTGTCACACAGGGCTGTGTCACACACAGACAGGTGAGAGCTCTGCCTAGGGAGCATTAGACCTTCCCCAAGGAAGGTCATTATTTTGGGTGGGGTTATTATTTTTATTATTTATTATTTTGGGGTTATTATTTTTATTTTCCTGAGCAAGCAGGCAACCCCTGGGCTGGCCAGTGCAAGAAGTGTATTTCCCTTGGAGTGAGGAGTTTCCCAACAAGAAAATCAGCTCAGAATCAACCTGCCCTGAAATACATGGCTCCTCCTTGTTGTTAAAAGACAGAAGATCAACTTGTTGATTTTGTATTAACACAAAATACTAAAATTTTGAGCTTAAAATTAACTTGAAGTGCCTTTCCACAGCACTAGGCTTTGTATTATGTCCAAGGTATCCTTTCAGTACACATATCCAAATGCAGGTGGACAAGCAAAATGAGCATAAAGGCTTCAAACTCCTCAATTCCTACCTGAAATCCATTTCCCCCAAGCCAACCCTGTTGACAGCTGCCTCAGCTGGCAACAAAACACATATAAATACAGGGACAGTTGATTTTGGGGTATCTCTGTTAAAATTTACATAACCACGGGGTGTTTTGGCAGCACAGCTGCTTCCAGCTGATAACTCCACCACTGTGCAGCTTTATTTCATGGGGGAATTTGTATAATCATAAACATGATAGGAGTGTCCTGCCTGCTTTATTAGCCTGGTTATCTCCAAATATAACTTGGATATTCCAGGATATTCTTTTTTTTTCCAAGAAAACCCACGGGGGCTTCAGGGAGCAGCAGGTTTCAGAGATGTCCTGTAATATTTCCTGGTAAAAATTGCCAGTGTCCTTGCTGGAGGGATGCAGCAGCAATAAAACCCAGCCAGGAGGCAGTGAGGAGTGACTGTCAATCCCTGATTAACTCAGGGATGCAGGTAAATTAACAGACAGGCAGGTAGATGCATACAGACATACACATAGAGAGAGAGATGCACAAGGAATTTTGAGAAAAGGTAACTTACAAGTGATCAGAAGCATCTGGCAGCCCACAGAAAGATTTGTTTTTCTTCCTCTCTCTCTCATAGGAGCCAGAACCTGTTGAAGAACCCTTCACCATCAGCAAAACAGAGGCTGGGTCCTTCTCTTGTCACCTTGGTGTGAAAAAAAGAGTTGAATCCACCTCAGAGGTGTCCATTCCCTGTCTGCTGCCAGGTAGCTTTCCCTGCCACATCCAGGGCAGGTGAGAGGATGTTGTAAGAAACTCTGCTTGGCTGCTCCTGGAGGGCAGAGAGTCCCAAATCTGATGTGAGACTGCAAGGCTGACCCACAGCAGCTTTTGGTTTCAAAGACAGGTGTCTGCTAAGAAAGGCAGGAGCCTCTTTTTAAAATGGAGAATGTAAACCCCCTCCCTCCAAATTATCATAGTTTTGAAATTAAGAGGCTCTGAGGAAAAGATATGGGAATAGGAATAACAGTTTTTTACAGGAACATTAAAACAGAAATAGAGAATTGCAGAGAACAAACCCAAACCCTGCAGAGTGAGAATGCGAGCTGCCCCGTCAGTCAGTCAGGGNCACTGCAACAGCTGGGGAACAGCTGGGATGGAGCACACACTGCTGGGAACATCTGCTCTTCAACCTAAAACAACCCCACAGCAAACCCCTGTGCCTGAGCATCACCCCACCAGGTCTGCTGCTGATGCCAAAGTACTGCATAAATGAAAATAAAAATTTCCAAGAACGCCCCAGATTTTTTCTGCCTCCTTCCTCTTTTTGAAAAGCGTGGCAGCTGCCTGTGTGTGAGCCCCAGAGAATGTTGCTTTGAGGTGGAGTTCAGGAGACATGTCCTGGTGGTAATTCATTCATGCAGGGGGACACAGTGAGCCTGGTGTGTTACTTGCACATATTGTCTTCCCAGACACTGACATTTCATCTTTTTTTTTTTTTTTCTCAATAAATCATCTCCTAAGTCGAAGTGAGGATTTTCTTCTAAATAACAGATCTGGCAGTGGCACATTTCAGCACAACTGGATTATAAAGCTGTCAGCCCCAGCTCTGCTCCTCAGTCTCTGTCCCTGTCAGCAGGGACATTTCAGCCTGAAATGTTGAAATTTCTGTTGTTGAGCAGGTTTTTCCAAATCTGCAGAGGGAGAGGGAAGGAGGGAGAGGAGCATCCCCTTTTCTCTGTGGTCAGTCTGGAGGCATGGACCAGGACAACCAGATAAATTGGAATTTCTAATTTCCTTCCACGACATAAATGGTATTTTTGTGCACCTTGGCAGGCTGAGTGCTGG
>VXBI01011935.1:47985-59594 GCA_013397375.1 Toxostoma redivivum
TTTCTTCTTTTTTCTTTTTTTCTTTTTTTCCCTTTTTTCTTTCTTTTTTCTTTTTTTTCTTTTTTCCTTTTTTTTCTTTTTTTTTTTTGTCTTAATTTTTTCCTTGCTCAGAATATTCCAGGCCTGCCTCAGCCTTGATAATTCAGAATTGTAAACACTGCCTTTCTTCTCTGTTCTAGACTGTTATCACCTCCCAGTCACTGCTCTGGAGCCTAAATCCTGGAGACAGGTTTATTTTCCCCAAAGTTTAGGAGGTATCCATATATTCCAATCATCTTCAGATTGGCTACTTACATTAAAACATGAAAAGGAATCATGAGGATATATTAAAACCTGTATTTTTCTACTCGGTGCCTTGCATTACACAAATTAACAAATCCAGCTAACCAACCCAGTAAAAAATTAGGCCCTAAACTAGGAAGAATTAATTCTGTTTCGAAGAGCTCCAATTGGGAAAACCTTTCCAGAGTTTCTTTAGGAAAAAAAAAATGTGTTTGGGAGAAGGTCATCATGAAGGGAAGAAAGAAGAATCAGCTCAACAATAGGAGCTGGGTAATTCCCACAGAAGTTATTACTGATCCTTGCTTCCAGGGGAAAAAAAAATTAAAAAAAATAAAATAAAATAAACAAACAACTTCTGGATAAATTCAGCTTTCTGGAAAAGGGTTTAAACATAACACTTCCATTTAACTGGTGTTTTGCTTTCCAGAAGAGATAAAAGATAATTGACTGGCTGAACGGCACGAAATCTTCACGCTTATCCACACCTCTGGAAAATATGCTGGGCTCCACTTCCTTCCCTTCCCACATTTTCACCCTGACATAATCTTTCCCATGTGTTCAAAATAAAAAAAAAAAAAAAACAAAAACTGAAGGTTCCTTTGTATCCCCAGAGCAACCAAGTGCTCACATGCCCTGGTGGTGCAAAAGCCAGAATCTGTGTCCAGGGAAGTTCTGCTGGAATTCAGGAGCAAATCCAGGGGTTTGTGCCTCTCCTGGTGTTTTTTTTTTTCTCCAGAAACTGCCAGAAATCCTGAGTTTTGTGTGTTTTATCAGCAGCCCTGGCACAGGGGCAGAGCCTCTCTCGTGGCTGGGGCTCAGCCAAGCATCCAGAGGATGCTGGAGCAGGTCCTGGCAGCCCAAAAAAAAAGGTGTGAGGGAGGGTCCTGCAAGCAGAGGTGGTGCTGGAGGCTGGGAGGAGACGGAATTCCATGCAAGGGAGCCTTGGTGCCAGGAACTTGGCATCTTTTGGGAAGGAGCCTGTGCTGGAGCCCTGGTCACCCTGATTGTTTTAAACTTTCTGTGCTGACCCCCAGGAGAACACTTGCCTGGACCTGAGGTCTTGTGGGGTGTGGTCCTGAAGGTGTTGATGCCTTAAGTTTTCAGCTTTTTATATTTATGTTTTAAGGGTTTTTTTATATTTCTCAGATCCTTCATTAACTCTGAACTCCATGCAGAGTGTTAGTTATTGTCTTCACATNGTTTGGGAGAAGGTCATCATGAAGGGAAGAAAGAAGAATCAGCTCAACAATAGGAGCTGGGTAATTCCCACAGAAGTTATTACTGATCCTTGCTTCCAGGGGAAAAAAAAATTAAAAAAAATAAAATAAAATAAACAAACAACTTCTGGATAAATTCAGCTTTCTGGAAAAGGGTTTAAACATAACACTTCCATTTAACTGGTGTTTTGCTTTCCAGAAGAGATAAAAGATAATTGACTGGCTGAACGGCACGAAATCTTCACGCTTATCCACACCTCTGGAAAATATGCTGGGCTCCACTTCCTTCCCTTCCCACATTTTCACCCTGANCATCCTCCAGGAGGCTTTGACAGCTCAAGGTGTATCTATATTTACCAAACACCCACTTTATTCTTTTAAACAAATCCTAAATTCTCTTTATTTTTTCTTTCTAGCCTCTGCTCCAGGCATCCACTCCAGGGTGTCCCTGCCACAGCACAGAAAGCCAAGCAGCAGAGCCACACCAGGTTCCCACAGCTCCTGAGAAAGCATCCCCCAGCCTGGCTGGAAAAGGAGCTGGTGACAAATGAGCTCCTGGGACAGGAAATGTTAAGGGCAGAGCCTGTGCCTCTGTGAGCTGCTTTGAGATGTGGAGACGTTTAATTCACATTTCAGGCACCATTTATTTCACTGGCACGTTGGTGGTTATGTCTTGGTTTGCTTTCCCTCGCTGAGCATCACCCTTGTGGTTAAATTATCAGTTTCTGGGGAGTTTAGAGTCAGAGGAAATGCAAGCAACTCTAAAAAATATATTTTAAAACTTATATATTTTTACACTGGGTTCAATAGTCCAGCAATCCTCCTCTGCTTCTGCTCTCTGAAATGCAGGAGGAAAAAAGGCAAAGAAGAAACTGCCTCGTATCCCTAGGAGCAGGGTAAATCTATCCCAAAAAAAAGGTCATGGTCACCACTTTCACTTCTTGAAGAGGAATTTCATTGCCTACCCCATGCAAGCCAAGGCTCTTCATCTCTGTGTGGATGAAAAAACCTTGCCCTGAGGCTGCAGGAGCACTGCTATTCACCCTAGGGGAGCATGGGATGCCGAAATGCTCTGGTTTTATCCTAATTTAGAGGATGTGAAATGCAAGGAGAGGAGTTTCACAGCACAGCAGTGATCCAGTGCTCTTTGTTTCTGTTTTTCCCCAGACTCCCTGCTCGGAGCTAGACATGCAGGGCAGATTTCTGAACGTCTCAGATTTCTGCAGCCATCTTAGGAACCTCCATTTGTGACCCAAAAATATAAAAACATATCCTTTTAAAGGAAACAGCAAAAGGCCCACAGCGTGAGGGAACCTTCCTCCATCCACTGGTGCAAGAACCTTCCCAAAAATCAAATTTCCAGCATGGTGACAAACGCACCAGCAGCCTCCGCCAAGAAAACCCGATTTCCCGGGATTTTGGACGGGAATTAGAACACCCCCAGCTCCCCTCTCGCTGCTGCGCTCATTGTTCAGGGGCTGAGCTATTGTTCCAAGGGGGGCAGAGGCTGGAAAATCCGCGCTGCCAGCAGCACATGGCTTTGTTTAATCCGGAGCAGAGCTTGTTTTTGGGCTGGGGAGCAGGCACAGCTCACGACCTGCCCCGTCTGCCGCTCTGTTCCAGCGCCAGCGCATTGTCCGCCCGCCTCATCGCTCATCTTCCCGAGGATGCTGCAGCCTGGGATGCTCCTCTGCCGCCTTTCCAGAGGGTTTCCATGCGCTGTTTGAGGCAGCATCTTCCTGCCGAGCCGGCGCTCCCTCCTCGCAGCCCTCAAACACAGGCTGTGGATGCCCTCTGCTGCTCCACCGCTGTCATTTTTGGGGTTTTTTCTTGCTGTTTCTGGAGTTATCCTGTTGTCCCTGCTGAGATTAGGTATGGTTTTCATTCCTAATAAACACGTGTGTGCTGTCAACAGGTTTCCTTTGTTTTCTTTTTTTTTTTTTTTTTTTTTTTTTTTTTTTATTTTTTTTTTTGCAAGTGTTTTGCTGCTCAGAAATGTATTAAGGGGCAGCAGAGCAAGCTGCTCGTCACAGTTTGAATTGCAGGCTTTCTGTTTGCTGTGTTGGTGTTCCAGCAGTTCCTACAGCATCATGGAAAAGTAGAGGAGGGTGATATAAAAATATCACTTGTTGAATGCTCTAATTCCACCGACTTTTGAAGATTTGGGTTGGGAGGCAGTGAAGAGCCAGGCCAGCGCTCTGACAGGGAGAAGGAAACCACAGCAGCCAGGGGTGCCTGGTCTGAGCCCCAAGGAAGGACAGGAATGGGGAGAGAGCGTTAAAAAAATTAATTTTTGTCTTCCCTGTGGATGAGCACAGAGCAGGAGGAGAGCATCCCCTCCTTGGGGTGATCCCACGGCGCTGTCACCCTCTGCAATTCCAGCAGCCAGCCAGAATTTAGGGACAGACACGCTGTTTCCATTAGGAGCAGTAATTGATGGAGAAATCAGATACTTGCCTGGTGCTCTCCTATTTTTCTGCAGTGAATGTACAAAGCCCCATTTCCCTTCCCCCATTGTGTTCGAGCAGCAGGGGACGAGACTTTTCCATTCAGAACTCCAAAACTTTTCCCAGCTAGGACTGCTCCTTACCCTTTTTCCTTTATGGATGCTGTGCAAATGTGGCTTTGGCTGTCTGTGGCCTCTCTGTCACTGCCTTTTCCACCCACTCTGCTCTGAGTGTGTCCCACATTGGCTGGGTGGGACAATCCCAAAATGATCCTGACCAGCCCCACACCTGGCCTGCACCTTGTTCCCACCACCTGCCATGGAAAAGAGCTCCCTCAGGGGCTGTTTTTTTAATTTTTTCCCCCAAAAAAGGGTGTCTCTGCACCTCCTCAGTGTGAGATCTCGCTCCAGCAGGAGGCCTGAAGAAGCATTTTCTGTCAGTGCTTGGCCCCTGAAACACAGATTTCCTCTTGTTAGCAGGCACTAAATTAAAAGGCAATAACCAGGTGAAGAAAGCAACACGGTGGGGGGAGATGATTTCTCCCTCCAGGTATAAAGAAATCTTCCGCCGCAGGAGGGGGGAAAAAAAAAAATACCTTGCAGCAAAGCAGAATAAATAAACCTTCCCTCACTTCTGCACAACTGCACACAGCTGCAGCTTCGGAGCTTACTGGAGAAGGTCAAGGAGTCCATCTGCTAATGGGTTTCCTGCCTGAGGGTATTTAGAGGGGGAGCACGTTTGATGGGCAGGGGCCAGCACGGGTGAAAACAATTTGACAACGCAGAAGATGAAAGCAGAGAGTGACCAGGGCAGTGTCCCTCGAGGACACGCACCAGAAACAGCTTTTGGACAAAGGAGGAGACCTCAGAAATGCATCTGTGGTGAAAAACTGCTGCTCTGAGCAGAAAACAGGGGAGGGAAGAGGGAGAGAGGCACACATGGAGCCTTGCCTGTGTCATAGGGAAGAATCCAGCTCTGGAGACACCTTTCAGGTAAATGAAAAGCAGATCTGCAAGGAAACTGGCATTTATCAATAAAGACATGGTAAAACCCCCTTTTTTATTGTTCTTCACATTGCAAAATGTTCAGAGCTGGAGAAAAGGGCCACGTGGATAAAGTGCACACAAAGGGGGATTTTTTTCATAGAACAGGATTTGCACACCCTGGCCATTGCACACTGGCTCTTAATGTTCATTTTATCTTCCTCTTCTTTTCTTCTGAAATTACTCTGATCACCCTCCTTTGTCCTGTACCCCTCCCTCTCCTGCTGTGACACGAGCAGCCCCAAAATTCTGCGAATTTCAGTGAGCATCAGGACTGCCTCCACCTGCAGCAGGCAATTCCTGGCTGTTCCCTAATCCCAGCTCCCTGCTGAAGGCAGAGGCAGTGGTTTCTGTTTGAGGAGAGGTTTTGAAGCCCCCATCACTCAGCCATGCCCACACACCTCATCCCTGGCCACAGGAGCTGCTGTCCTGCAGAGTGGAGAGCTCACCCACGAAATTTCTGCTTTTAAACCCCATCAAGCCAGGTGTGGATCTTGAGCATGCTTCCATGCAAAGTTTGAGCTGGGCAAAACAGCTCCTGGCTTTGCTCCTGCAGCTTTCCACTGGGAAGCAGTAAAAACCATATTGTCCAAGGAGATGTCACTGTCACTCTCCCCTTGGCACATACCTCCAGCCTTTTTCTGTCATTGTTTGCAAAATGGTTTGGAGGTTGTTTTTTTTTTTTCCACTTGCAATAAACTCCTGCAGCTGGCAGTTTATTTGCCTTTCTCATGTTTCCCCCCATAGTACAGGCATTGTTTCTCCCTTCCTCTCGGGCCACTCTGTTTCTCATTAGCCTGTGTTTGTCTCTTGTTTTATACGTGACAACCAAGCTCCATTATTATTACACTTTCAGCTTTCATCATCAATTCTTCCCTGCTCTGCTGCTGCAGGGGGAGGGCTGGATCTCCAGCTCCATCCACAGCCTGCATGTTTTGGGTGCATCACCTCCCTGTCTGCAGCAGCCAGCAGGACCAGGTGTCTGAATCAAGGAACTTGCAGCAATTTGTGCTCCTGTCTCATTTTCTGAGGTGCAGAGTGAAAGTGATGCTTTAGGTTTTAGCTTTCCTATTTTTCCAGGTTCTGCACTGCATTGGTGTGTGACTCTGAACTCCATATAAAGTGTGGGGGGACTGTGACATATTAACCTCACTGGGTTCTGCCATTTTCACAGAATACTACAGAAATACTGAATACCACTGACACCTCAAGTTTTATCTGTCACATTTCCCAGATTCTGCACTAGGGTATAACTCTGAACTCCACACAAAGTGTTCCCAGCTCTCCTCCCAGCCCAGCACACAAAACAATCCTTTCCCAGCCCCACAACCAAGCACAGCTGCAGCTCCAGCCCCAAAAAGTGCAAACAGCAGCGAATGGAGGAGAGAATCTGGGAGGGTGGGACTGCAGAGCCTGGAGCTGGAGCTGGACAATGACCCCAGTGTGGGAATGGACCCAGACTGATCCAAGTGTGAAACTCCAGACCCAGGGCCCATCTGGGGTGGAGCCATGGCCAGGCTCCTGTACTGCCCAAGGTGAATCCTTGGGAGGATTTTAATAAATCCCAATTTATTCCTTTAACTCTGCCCAGCCTCTGCTCCAGGCAGCCTCTCCAGGCAACAAAAGTGCCCTAAATTTAGAGGTGTCTCAGGGGACCAGCAGAAATCTGGAATGCTGGAACCATGACCACAGGGAAAGAATAACTGAGACAGCCCGTGAGAAAGTGGCTGTGAGAGACTGGACTCTGGTTAAAGCCTCAAACACTGGACCCAGTGCTGGGCAAGCTGGGGCTGCTGGTGCCAAAGGCTCAAACAACCCCCGGTGCTCTGGGGATGCAGGCTGGGCTCCCCAGGTGAGGGAGGAGGCTGGTAAGGCTCCAGGTGTGTTGATCTCACCATGGCAGGGCCCTGCCTTGCACACTGAGCTGGAGGCTCTCCCCTCTGGAGCACGGGGCCGTGCACAGGTGGGATGAGGGGCTCCACCTCTGATGGGTTCAGGTGTTGGAGTCTAAGACATCCCTTTGGGATCCAGAGCTGTGAGACCCTGTCAGGGGCTCTGAGACCCTGGGATGATCCCAAAACATCTGTGGGGTTGATTACAGCCCTTGGAACAAATTACCAGCTTTAGATGAGAACTTAAAAATCACAGAAATTTAAGTAGTGTTATCACAAAGTGAAAATATAGATTGTAGNCGAGATTCAGATACACCTAAGAGACAGCTGCAGCGTCTCAGAGATGTCCCTGATGCACCAGCACATCCCCCAGCTGTCCCATGGCCCGTGCCCAGTGTGAAATTCCCCAGCCTGGGGGAGACCCCTGGGTGCTGCCCCCCGAACCTGGGCGACCCCAAACCCAGCAGAGTTTGTGTTCCCTGGGTTCTCCCCTCCACCACTCACTTGATGCAGTCTGCAGCCACCAAAAAAAGACCAGGGGAGGAGGACTTCAACAGAATCTGCAGGGTGGTGATGTTTTTCCTATTTCTCTGTCATTCTCTTTCTCTTCCAGCCCCTCTACCCCCAACCTCTTTCTCTTATCTCCCTCTCAACATCACATTTCCTATTAAACAACAATCCATATTACTGACTTCAACAAATGGTCTCGTTTGCACCTTAATTAGGGCAGAGACTTCTCTCTAATAATTTTAATTGCCAGATCTTAACAGTGGAGGACCAGGTAAAATGCCCAGCAGAGGATTTATCAGCAGGGAAGTCCCCCAGGAGAGGGGAACTTTTTTTCGGGCTACCCTGAGCCCAGAGGAGCCAAGAGCCCCTGCCCTGTGCTGATTTCACCCAGGAATCTTCTGCTCATCACCCAAACCACGCTGAAGAATGGGGCTCCAGGCAGTTGTTGGCACTTGCTCTGTCACAGAAATGTCTCAGGTTAAACAATGTTGATGTATTTCAAATGTTTTCTGCTAGCACTAGCAGCTATTGGGCAATGCCATCAGTTTTTCACGTTAAAATTAATTTTTCTTTTTGGGAGAATGAAGGTTGTGTGCAATTTATTAACACTGCACAGTCATTTATGTGCTTTAAAAACAAAAGCAGCCTGCTGCAATCCCCCACCATCTGATCCTGACAACCCAGGCACGAATCAGACTCTGCCCCTGGCACTAAATCTCCCCAAAGCACCTACTCTACAGGTATTTTCCATGGAGAACCTCATCTGTGTAGTGAATTAAATAATCAGTTTTAATTTCTTCCCTACCTATTCCTCTTTACAAAAGAAAGCAACTCCTGTCACACCCCCTTGATCAGGAAGCCGAAATCATTCAAGTTTTAGAACATTTAAATTCTTCACACTTTCGGGTGTTTCTGAGACGTGGCAAAAGGCTGTGCAAGGAATTAATTAGGGGAAAAAAAATAGGAAACTTGTCAAATGGCTGCTCTCTCTGGGGTTTGGTTTTTCTCTGTAAATATGTGCTCCCATATTTACAGACCCACAGAATCATCAAGAATGGAAGAAACCTTCAGGATTTATTCAATCTCATTTCCTGATATCAATTCTGAACCTCCCCTGGTGAACCTGAGCCTCACCCTGGCTGAAGAGGAGGATCCTCATGGAATTCTGCAGCCCTGGTGCCGTGGGATGCCAGCTCCAGAGCAAGAACCTAGAGACCCAAAGAGATTCCATGAACCTCAGCTGTGCCCTCTCTGTGTGTCCAGGGGACAGGGGAGCCCTTGGACTCCTAAATTTGGTACAAAAAGAGATATCCAGTGTTGGAACCCAGCAGCCTGGGAGTTTTGAGCTTTCTGTGCTTTCTGACACTGACCCCTGCAGAACACTGCTTTTGTCCTGAGCCCTTGGAGAGGAATCCAAATTTGGGTGATGGAGTTAAAATCACGGGTGTGTAGTTAAACAGAAGTGTGTGATTGCACAGGGGGAAGGGTTGGGAATTTGGGGTTTTAGAATATCGTGATAGGTATGGGACAAGATGGAGGATTTTGGGCAGTGTCTCTGTCTGTCTTCTCCTTTCATGATTTCAATTTTTGGTGATAGTTTCTGGTTGGACAGTCAGTGCTGCACTGCTGCTCACAGGAGTTTGGTTTTTGGGTCAAAAGTATAAATAATACAACGTTCATTCTCTATTGAACTGTTTAGCTTTTAAAAGACCTTGTAACCAGCTGGATTCAGCTCCATTTTGCTCACTTTTAGCTGTTGCAGAACTCTCTGTACTTTAGGTAAAATTTAATAAACAACCAAGCCCAAACACAAGAAATTGATCTCTTTTGTGTTTTTAATCCTGACTCTGAGTGAAGGCAGAAGAAAATGAAGACAAGGCACTAATTAAGTGGTGCAGTCACCACATTTTCAATCCAGTGCTTGGTCCTTGAAATTCAGATTTCCTCTTGTGAGCAGGTACTAAATAGAAAGGCAAAGGTGAAGAAAGCAAGACGAGGAGAAGATTTCTTCCTCCAGGTATGAAGAAACCTTCTGCTGCAGGAAAAGAAAAATTTAAAAAACCTTACAGCAAAGCAGAAAAAAATAAACCTTCCCAACTTCTGCACACTGCATACAGCTGTGACTTCAGAGCTTTCTGGAGGAGGTTGTGGAGTCCATCTGGTGATGGGAAACTCGGGAAAATTGAGGGAAATTCTGGGAAAATCAGGGAACTTCAGGGAGATTCGGGGAAACAAAGGGGAATTTGGGGAAATTTGGGGAAACTCAGTGAAATTCAGGGAAATTCTGGGAAATTCTGGGAAATTCTGGGAAATTTGGAGACACTAAGGGGAATTCGGGGAAATTTGGGGAAACTCAGTGAAATTCAAGGAAATTCAGGGAAATTCAGGGAAATTGAGGGAAATCTGGGGAAATAGGGGAACTTCAGGGAAATTCAGGGAAACTAAGGGGAATTTGGGGAAATTCAGGGAAACTCAATGAAATTCAGGGAAATTCGGGGAAATTGAGAGAAATTCTGGGAAAATCAGGGAACTTCGGGGAAATTTGGGGACACTATGGGGAATTCGGGGAAATTTGGGGAAACTCAGTGAAATTCAGGGGACCTCAGGGAAATGAAGTGAACTTACCAAAACACCAGCAAGTGCTGGCTGCATTTCAGCACAGGTTCCCAAGCTCTTTGCTGGAGCTGAATCTGCCAAAAACACCATCTGGGGGGCACAGGAGGAGGGGAGGTGGCTGTGCCAGCACTGTGAGCCATCCTTGGGCTTGTGCTGGCCCAAGCACATCCCCATGGGCACCGAGCAACCACGCAGTGGCTGGAGAAAAAAAAAAAAAAAAAAAAACTTCTTGTGGCCTGTCCTAGGTGGCCACAGTAATTCCAGGCTCTTATTGAAATGCTCAGTGAGGAAACAGCCACTGTCCCACCAACAGCTCAGTGCTGGAAAGCATTTACGGCTCAAAACCCAAAAATAGTCCCTCAATGATTCCTTTGTACCTCGTGGAGTTAATAACTGCAAGTTAATAAAGGCTAACTCGATTTTTCCCTCAGACCAGAGTGCCAGGTCTGGTTTTAATCAAGACTGCAGTCTAGACCAGGAATATTGTCTAATTAGAACCCGGATGCAGACAGCGCCGGGGTCGCGCTCGCAGGTGAACTTGGAACCACAATTTCCTCTCCTCTCCCCTCCCAAACCCCCCCACCCAGTTTTTAACCAGCCTGAGATGAAGGCCTCGTTGTAAAATTACAAATCCTGCAGCCATCCCGTGCCAAAGATTAAGCCAGCAAGAGTGGCTGACAGCTTTCTGATCCCAGTCCTTTGCCTGGATAACCATGTTTTTGGTTGTGACCAACGCTTGTTTTCACTGAATTTCCCCCAATTTCCAAGAATTTCCCTGAGTTTCCCTGCATTTCTGTGAATTTCCCCAAATTTCCCTGAATTTCCCTGAGTCTCCCGGAATTTCCCTGAGTTTCCCCAAATTTCCTTGAATTTTCCATAATTTCCCCGAATTTCCCCGAGTTTCCCCGAGTTTCCCTGAGTTTCCCTGCATTTCTGTGAATTTCCCCAAAATTCCCTGAATTTCCTTGAGTTTCCCCGAATTTCCCCGAGTTTCCCCGAGTTTCCCTGAGTTTCCCTGCATTTCTGTGAATTTTTCCCTGAATTTTTCCCTTTCCCTGACTTTCCCTGAATTTCCCCGAATTTCCCTCAGTCTCCCCAAATTTCCCTGAATTTCCCCNCAAATTTCCCTGACTTTCCCTGACTTTCCCTGAATTTCCCCGAATTTCCCTCAGTCTCCCCAAATTTCCCTGAATTTCCCCGAATTTCCCCAAATTCCTCTGAATTTCCCCGAATCTCCCTGAGTTTCCCTGAATTTCCCTGAATTTTTCCGAGTTTCCCCGAATTTCCCCAGATTTCCCATAATTTCTCCAAATTTCCCTGAATTTCTTTGAGTTTCCCTGAATTTCCCTGAGTTTCTCTGAATTTCCCTAAATTTCCCCAAATTTCCCTGAATTTCCCCGAATTTCCCCAAATCTCCCTGAGTTTCCCTGAATTTCCCTGAATTTTCCCGAGTTTCCCCAAATTTCCCCAGATTTCCCATAATTTCTCCGAATTTTCCCAAATTTCCCGAATTTCCCTGTATTTCCCTGAATTTCCCCGAGTTTCCCTGAATTTCCCATAATTTCTCCGAACTTCCCTAAATTTCCCTGAGTTTCTCTGAAT
>VXBI01011936.1:8744-19166 GCA_013397375.1 Toxostoma redivivum
AAACAGAACAGCCTTCACCATCTTTGTGGGTTAGGCTTTTTTGCTGGTTTTCATTTGAAAGCCAGCATGAATTAGCATATTTCTCTCCCCTTCTACGTGACTGCTGCTAATTATTTCATTAGTTGCAAGAACAAACTGAATTTGTGATTATTAATGTGGGTATAAATCTCAGTGTGCTCACAGACATGCTTGGGAGGTTTTTCACTATGTTTTAAGATAAGAAACAAGTGACTACAGCAGTGATTACGACTATTGCTTTAATCTTGCACACAGCTGGAGAGTTCAGTGTCCACAGCTGAGATCTCATTCTCCTCTTTCCCTGCTGAAAGTGCTCCCAGTTCAGTACATTTAAGTGGGAATAGGGACAACGAGTTCATGTCCCTACAAAGGTTAAGATGTCCAGTGTTTCTTTTACGTACACAGTATTGTTACTCTGATTTCACAATCAGTCAGACACAAAAATGTTAGGTAGTTTGCCAGGGAAAGAAAAGAGAGAGAAAAGGGGACAAGGAATCCAGACAAATGAAATGGATGGTGTTGGAGAGGTGCTGCCCCTTCCCAGCTGCATCTGCATCCGCATCCAGCCAAGGCATGTCAGGGCTGCATCCCCCCCGGCACTGGTGCCAGCAGCAGAGGAGGGCATGGACACCCCCAGAAAGGCACTTCAGCCCTCATTTCACCTCTCTTCCTCCACTGTGTGTTTTCCCCACTGGTGTTAAGGCAGCCAGGTCACCTCCAGCATTAGCTCTGGCCCTTCAGTGCAGGGGCTGAAGAGAGTCTGGCTGGAGCTCAGCCTGGCCATAGCAAGAGTGCTGCTCTTGCACTGCAACTTCAGCTGATACCAGGCATGCTTCAGTAATCTGAAAATCAACCACTTCTTTCACAATGAGGCATTTGCAGTGCAATTAGGCACAAACAAACCATCAGAAATGGATATGGGCAGCTCAGTCAAATACCCTCATACACATTCTTGAATCAGTTACCTCGTGTCTGTATCAAAGACATTGACAAAATGGTTGTCAAGTAGAAAAAGGCTGCAGCAGCTCAACAACTCCAGGTCCTACGCTGATTTACAGCCTGAACAAGACTGAAGGATCTCCTATAACTTATGCCTGTGTTCAGAGCACGTTTGTCTTTGGTCTAACATCATGCCAAATGTGGCAACATAACCACTCTGCTTAGGACCTCTTAACACTAAATCTTGATTTACAATTTCCATGAAGCTGTTTCAGGTCCCTCTAACTGCAGCCTGGTGCAGACATTAGGTGTTGCACACACATATAAGGTGCCTGTGTGAACATGTCTGGATAGCACATAAAGAACTGATGCAGAGACACCCAGTTTCAGATCCCCAGACTTTCCTACTCATCAGTCTGAAGAAAGACAGAGGAAGGAGGAAGAAACCCTAGAAAAAGAGAAGCAGGACTCTTCACTACCAGCATGAACTTTCACAATGATTTTATCACAGGACAGAAAAACCACAGGCCAGTCATTCAGTGGCTGTGACTTAAGACAATATTGAGCTCAACCTTCAGCTAATTAAGTTCTGTGGAAACCACAACTGCAGGAAGGCAGACACTTGCTAAATAGATGAAATTTTTCTTTGCTCATGTATTTTTGATACCTGTCATCTCCATTTCCACCAGACAAAATCACCTTTTCTGTTCCATTTCTCAGCACTTGGAGTACACAACAGCTCTCACCAGCCAAAATCCCACACACCACATGGGGTACCAGTGACTTGTGCTAACCACGGGGTGCACTGGGCAGGTGAAAGGAGATACAGGTGGGGAACACTTCCAGTACCATCAATATGAAGGTGCAGCTCTGCACCACTGTGAGCAGACAGCTCCTGAAAGCAGAAAACTTAAACAGAACCACCACATAACTGTGCTGGCTCCTGCCACCTGAGCTAGGATCTTGTGCTTGGGTGGAAAGCCAAGTGCCCTGAGAGCCCAACTCTTGCTGGGTGTCTTTTGGTGTCTCTGTTCATCAGGTACAATTCCAGGAGCTCTGCATTTCAGCAGAAGCACACCACATCAAGAGGGGCTGCAGCCTCCCAAAGTCTATGAACTGACCACAAACCCCTTCTGCACAGCTGCTGTGGCTGACATGTGCCTTACACCTGATGCCAGAAGCTGCTAAGTGGAGTTTCAGAAGATGCTTTTCCTCTCCCTAAAAGGAAAAAAAAGAAGTGTTTCTGTTGGATGTGGTGAAAAAAGCCTTCCCTAGCCAGCTGCACTCTGCAGGGCTCTGTTTGGTACACATAATTATCTGCTTTGTAATGGGGATTTACTGCACATGTGATGGTGTGCTCTGTTTATAAAATACCTGATGAAGGTGGCACCTGAGCACACCTGCTGTAGCCGTGCTGGGTGCCTGCTTGGAGCTGACTGGTGCAGGCTGCCCTGCAGCTCCTGTTGTGGTAATCTGTCCTTCCATTATCCCTGCTGTTTCACAGGCACCAAAAGATAAGAGTGAGGAGCTGCAGCAGAACAGCTTTGCATAATAACAGCAGAAGGTGCCCACATGGAAAGGATAATTGGTGGTGGTGAGGGAAGTCAGTAAAGCTCAAGCACATGACAGCCCCAGAGCTCACTGTGGATGTGGCAGGGATGGATATCAGGCTCTGTGGTGCCTTGGCTTTCTCTGGGAGCTGCTCATCCAGCACAAGATGTAACACATATTCATCTGTATGCAAAACTGGGGCTGGGTTTAGGAGAAACAAAGGAAGCAGCTGTGGAGTGCAGCAGGCTACCAAAGTGGTGAAAGCCCAGATGGTGAGGGGAAAGGGATCTTGTGCAGGCACTGGGCACCAGCAAGGACTGCTGGCAGGGAGGGAGAGGTAGATGGATTTTTGACTTGCCCTCCAAGAAGCAGCATCTGACCTGCACAACATACACCCTGCACAGGGGCAGGACAGCAAGGGCATGTGTGGGGATTTTTTAACCTGGATTTGAATTCTTAGTGTACAAACCATGTTGTTGTCACAGCTTCAGCAAGAGCAGCTTGCCAAGCCAAACCCCTGCAGTTTGGTTCACCTGCACCTTTTTCTTGCATAGCAGCTTTAAACTCAAAGGGGAGAGGTTTAAATTAGATGTTAGGAAGAGAGCAGAGAGGCACAGGTTGCTCAGAGAAGCAGTGGATGCCCCATCCCTGGAAGAGTTCAAGGCCAGACTGGAAGATCAGATGCTTTGAGTAACCTGGTGGGTGTCAGGAGAATTGGAACGAGATGATCTTTAAGGTCCCTTCCAACCCAAGCCATTCTATGATTCTATGAGAGCTGGCTGAGACACAGAAAGGGTTAAACTATCAGGAAAATGTCTATCTATCTGCAGGTGGAACGAGAGGGGTGTTTTTCCAGGATGAAAGGACCTGCAGGTGGCCCTGAGGAGCAGCACTCTTGGTTTGGTGGAACACAGGTCACAGGGTGCCTGGGCATGTCCCCAACAGATGACACTGCTGCTCACATCTAGACCAAATCTGGAGATGTTTCAATGTAGAATTTGGGTTCAGTCCCATTGCACAGACATGGTGGGGAGCTGAAGGTCTGGAGACACTGCTGTGGGAGCACTTGGCCTTAATTCCCTGGTGCTGGGGTCACTCATGGGGGGTTTTTATACAGGGATCCTCTGCCTGGTGCCCAAACAAACGATGCTGTGGGCTTTACTGATCCTGATAGATAAAGCAGACAGATTTAGCTGGTTCAAGGTAAAAACTGAGTGGGTACCATCAACCATCCAAAAACCTCCAAAAACCAGCCTTCTGCTCCACAGCTACCTCAGTGCTCAGCCCCTTGCAGTGTGGGTGCAGGTCTTGGGCACTCTCCAGCCCAGCAGAGGCAGACAGGACTCCCACATTTGCCAAACCTTTGCTGTATTTGCTCTGTCCAGGCATTCCTTTTCCAAAAACACACAAGGCCAAGGAGTTCTCCATGCTCTGTGTGGCAGATTGTGAGTGGTGGGCTCAGATAAGTGGAGCTATTTGCATGCAATTGAGGTAGAGAAGATAAGGCTTGTGCCCATAAAGGGTCGCCAGGCTCTGCTGGATTGGGATAAAGCTGGCAGCCTCCTCACAGGGCTCTGGCAGCAAAGCCCAGCTCAAACCTGATGCAATGGGTGCTGCGGGCTCGTGGTATTTTCACAGAGTGTTGTATGAGCTTGATGTGTGTGATTTGGATCTTTACGAGTTTGTTAACAATTGTATTCAGTGCCTAGATGGGCAAGATGAAGGAGCCAAAATTCCAGGCAGTGAAAGGTAATTAATGCTCATCTTCAGTGCCAAAAGTCGTTGGGAAACTCTGGCCCCATCCCAAGAAATGGGCAGAGTCCTGCCTCACTTGGGTAAAGTCCCTGTGAGATAACAGACCTGGAGCTGTAGAGCACCAGGGCTGAGAAAAATCTGTCACTGTGGACATGAGGTCCAAGAGGGGAACCATTTCTTGGGAATGTGAGGCCCATGGATGGGCTCTGGTTTAAACACAAGCAGAATCCTGGGATCCCAGCACAATCCTGGGATAGGATGCCAGGCTCCCCAGACCTCTTAAAAATACAGACCCGGGGGGGGGTCTGCAAGCACATGCAGAATATTTGGAAGACATTCATACTGCATTGAAGGGTACAATATGATGAGTCATTTTTTTAAATTGTCATTTAAATATTTGATTTGATTTCAGGTCATTTAAAAATTGTATTTCTTCCATAGTGAGTAAGCAGGCATGACATACTGGGACAAGTGAGTCCAAACTCCTGTCATTAATATCTTACAGAAACAGTCAAAGATTAAAACAAATTACTGAAGCCAAATACATGTATTCATTACTAGGAATTTCCTAAGATATCATGGATTCTTCCTTTTCTTAAAGGAGAATCACTCGTTTAATCAACTCAGCTCTTCCTCTGAATGCTTTCTTTTTCTAGCAGTAACCCATCTTGTTGGGTGGCTTATTTTTTTTTTTCCTGATTAAAGACAATTTCCAAGATTTTTCTTGTATTCATGACAGAGTGTGTGTAGGTAAGGTAGAAAGGTCGTGGTGGTATAAAATTGTAGGAAAGCATGGTCTTAAAAGTAGGTTCTTTACATTCTTATTATTTTAATCAGGGATATTATTTTTAAAGAGTGCAAGACTGCCAAGAGACCTTGGCTTATGCTCAACTATTTAGTCATAAATCTTAAAAAGAAAACATCTACCTTGTTTGATTTTTTTTCCCCTCACTTTTAAAAATAATCTGTTTTAAAATATTTTGCAATTGCTGATTCTGGATGTAATAGTGAATGCATTTAGCATCATAAACAGTATACACTCACAACTGTAAGCAAGAAACTGCTATTTACAGATCTTCGCACACATCTGTAATCCATTCCACCACATTTCATGCACACAAAGCCAAGTTAAACAGCAAAAACCTTAAAAAACCCCAAAACAAAACATAAAAAAGCACATTCATCCAGAGAGGATTGCAAAGTCTTTAGCTACTCCAGGGAAGGACTGAGAGTTCACCCAGTTTAGCTGTTCAAGCCACAATCACAGCTGTGTTTTCCAAACTTGCTTAATAAACTGCCTCACAGCACACCTTATTCTTCCTGCCTTTTCTGTTTTCCCTCCCAGGATGGACTAAAATGCCTTAAGCAGAGAACATGAAGGCACCCAGGGCTCTGGGCTGTTCTTGCTGCCTCCGAGACACCGTTAGGTTTTTAAGCAGCTCAGATCCTGAGCCACAGTGGTCAGTTCTGAAATCTTTATCTCGCTGCTGCTTCCCTCTGGGAGGCGTGCAGAGCACAGCTCATTAAGTTAGCGTGGGTTTCCATGGACAAACCATCTGCTGAGGAATCATCATGCCTCTGTCTTGTTCCTTCTGCTCCAACGGAGACAGGATTCATTCTGATTTCATTGTTTCGCTCAGCTCCAGCCACCAGGAGTGTCTGCTGTGATGGATGGGGCAGAGGGCAGGAGCCCCCTAACTCAGTTTCCATCTCCAAGTTACTTTGGAATGTTCCCAGAAGTGCAGCAGAGAGGAACAATCCCCAGTGGGGCACTGGGGCACTCAGCTTTTCTCTCTCTCAGCTGGATTGAAAAGGCATTTATAGCTGATGTTCTTTAGGCAGCACCAAATAGTTGTTAGGATTGAGAAATTCACCTGAGCATCCTTGTTTCTTCAGTTTCCTGAGAAGAAGGAAGTTGTGTCCTTTTCCTGACCTAGGCATGGGGGAGACTGGGATTTATCTCTGACCTGTGGACACCTGCAGTTCACCCATGCCTGCCTATGCTAGACATTCCTTGCAAGAACATGGAGTGAAATGTACATTTTTTGAGCTCTGTTCACCCAGTCTACTTCAGTTCTGCCTGAGGGTATGGTGAGCTGCATCAACATTTTGTCTTGGTTCACCCATGGGCTCTCAAAAGTTCTGAATTCTTGGTGCTGCCATCAGTAACTTGAATGCCTTCTCCTCAGGAAAATGTTTGAGCAAGGACTGTCACCCTGAATGAGAAATGCAAAGTATCCAGGGGTATCTGAGCTGGACAAGGCTGCTCTGGATCTCCTGGTGGAATGTGCTCTCAATGAGCAGTGCTGACTTTGGCAATGAGCATCTGCCTGTGCCTTTGCCCTGCCAGGACCCTCAAGTGGCATGGGGAGGGCTGGGGTGGCTGTGAGTGCTGCTGACAAGTGGCACAGGAATCTTACAGCAATTTTCCTTACAGAGAAACCCATGTGCCTGGTTCCTGGGAGATATAATGCACACAGGGCTGCCCTCAGAAGGGTTGGGAGCTGATAATCTGTCGAGGCACCAGGGAGCCCAGGTCTGTGAGAGCCTCCTGTCTGCCTTGGGGAAGGCAGAGGCATGTAGAAGCTGAGGGAAAATGTATCTTCCCTTCCCCTGAAGTCCCACATGTTCTTCTTGCAGCAGAGAGGGTCAGGTGAATAATTCTGATTCCTCGCCCTGGAGTCATTAACCTTTTGAACAAAAGGAGTAGGGTGCACTCTCACTCTGTGTATTTCTACCAGGCAAATCACCTTGTCTTCTCCCTCCTCTCCCTCTCCAGCCCATATCAGTCCCTCCACCACAGGGCAGAAAAGCAACTCTGCTTACAAGCCCTCTGTCAGATAAAGCATCTGGTCCAAGGAAATCTCTCACCACCTCCATTGGCTCCATGTGGTGAGTGTCAGGGAGCTCAGAGGCAGTGCTGCTAAGGTTCTTACAGGATTAGGGATGGCCAGCACTCAGTCATAACTGTTTCTGATCTCTCCACCCTCTCCCAGCACTTGGGGATACTCAAAACCCAAGTTACCAGATGCATTTTCCATGCATTCACTGGAGAAATGCTGCTTTCAAGCCCCACCTCCTCTGAGAACAAATGCACCACTTGATCTTAATCCAAAAATGAGGTGTTGCAAAGAAAATCTAAAAGGAGAGGAAGGTCTGATATGGTAAAAGATGATAATTTGGATATTTCCAAAGATGAAAATTTCCATCACATTTTGCTGTGGGATGTTCCCCATCATAGCTCCATACAAAGGCTGAACTCCAGTGCCAGATGAACTGTCTCCCTGTGCTTGCAACCTGAACTTAATCACAAACATAATTGTGGAAAGGACAAACAGCTTCAAATGAAGCTTTTCTTTAAAATCAAAACCAGAACTTCAGTGCTGTGGACAGAGAGATGATCTTGTATCAAAGGCCCAGGATTTAGGAGTTTTCATTTCATTAGGGGATTTCTTGTGTGTCTTGGCACAAGACACTCATGTTAAAGCCTCAGAGCCTGTGACATGGGACAGAGTCTACTATGGAACACATAAACAAGGGACAGTTTTTCATACATTTTTTTTTACATACTTTCTGTATAGCAGGGGTGTTGAAGGAGGGCACAGCAACACCTTGAATGAGACCAGAGACCTGTTGTTGATGGGATACTTGGGAAGGGCAGCTTCTCTCTCCCAGCTCTCATTTTGTGCAGTCAGATCTATCCAAAAGGGCTGTGTTGCAGCTGCAGGGTGCAGATTCTTCATCTTGGTGACCTGGTCCTTCTGTTTTCCTGATGAGCTCTGGCACAGCTTTCTCCATTAAAACTAGACACTTGTGTCTTTAGTCTTGGGTCCCAAAGGTCTCATACCCAACGAGAAGTCCTTGTACAGGAGGCACTTCATAAAGCACAGGGAATTATCTGAGTGTGAGGAGAGAGAGAAATGAATATCCAAATCCTCAATGTGTATGTACATGTATATAACAAAGTGACAATATAACAAAAAGGGGTCACCACAAAATTCTCTCACGCTCTTTGGGAAATAAGTGACCTTTCAGCAGGCAGCTTTATATTAGCTGATTTCTTAGGTATGCAAGCTATCTAAAAACAGTTGCTCCCTAATCTGCTCTCATCAGCTCCAGGTTATGGGAGTTCATAAATCCATGTATGTTTGACGCTAATGGAAAATCTGCATCGTGACTCCCTGGGGTGACCCAAGTGTGTGACAGTAACGAGTGAGCTATGCATTGCTGGGTTTGCCCACAAAAAACACAAAGTGGGAGGAATGAGACAGAGACAAAGGGAAGAGGTCGGTAAGATGGCAGCATTTGTATTTGTTCTGCCTGGAGCAGCCTTCACTTCCCAGAACCAGACTCTGCTTTCAAAGTCCCCGCAGCCACCGAGGGACTCTCCTCATTTGTTGCAATGCTCTGGCTGGGCAAGAAAGCATGATTTCAGACAGCTGGAATGGCACAGACCTGAGGGGATGGGGAGTATTTTGCTTTAATACATCTAATTTATCATCTTCTGCCCACAGCTGCAGGAGAGGGAGATACTGAGCAGATCAGTCCAGAAGCGCAATGGAAGTGGCAGATGAAGTGAGAACGATGCAGTTTGCTGTTCCCACAGACTGTGTGGAAACAAGCTGTTTCCAAGGGCTCCAGTTTGGAAACTGTCTCCAGTCTGTCCCCAAACTCTGGCTCCAAATGGTTCAATAGGAATGTGAGGAAATCAGAGGGCAGCAGGGAAAGGAGAGAGATTTCTATCACAGCTTTATGTTGGGAAGCACAAGAACATCCTTGGGCACTTGGCATCCTTGAGAACAAGGGCATCCTTGTGGCACTCAGGTTACCAGAAAACATAACCAACAGCAAGTTTTGTCAAGCAAACAAGGTCCCCTGAGCAGAACCTGTGAGCTGCTTGGCTGTGTTTATGCAGAAAGCTGCCTGTTCTTTCAGGGAAGGAGGGGAGAAAGCCCAAAAGACTCCTGTGCCAGTTTAGTTTGTAAATGGTCAGACCAGGACAGCTGGAATAAGGGGCCAGTCAACATCCAGGCCAAAGAATTAAAAAAAAAAAAACCCAAACAAAAAAACAAAACAAACAAACAAAAAAAAAACCCACCAAAAAAAAACCCCCAAAAACCCCAAACCTCTAAAAAACCAACAGAATGCCACAAACAGAAATCTTTTTACCAAATATTCATTTTTTCAGTGACTACGGACCCATTTGAAAAACTGTCTCTAAGAACTTCCCAAAAAAATCAATATTTTTCTGATGGGAACTGTCCTGGCCATCTGTGCCAACTGGCCACAAAGTGATACCAAATCACTGGGTGCTGCTTTCAGTGACTATTTCTCTTAAGGTCTTTCAGTCCCCAGAAGATGACTGCCTCAAGTCCCCAGCCATCCAGTCCTGTGCAGGGGTGCTGAGGAGCAGTGTTTAAAATGTACAATGGACACAGATGTTTCCCATCTGCCAGCCATGCCATAAGGAACAGCATCCCACATCTGGGGCCATCTGAAACGCCTCCCACACGCCCCAGAGCCTTGCCCAGCTCAGTCCCACCCAGCAGGAGCCTGGGATGGAAACTGTCAACAGGTACCAGTGTCCCTGACATGAGACAGCTCACTGAATGACAGAAAAACAGAAGTGGTGATGCAGAAGTAAGAAAAGCAGCACCTCGGTCACTCAGAGTTACTTAGAAGGGTTTTGTTTTTTTTTTTTTTTTCTTTTTTATTTTCTTTTACACAGGCACAAATGTTTTAAAGCTGAAGTCTAAAAGGAGTCAGAGCTACTTCACACCCACCCAGTGCAGAAAGCACTGCTCTTAACACCCCAGTGTGTGTTTAGACTAGTATTTTGTTAGCAAGGGGGGAGTGGAGAGATGGGGAAGGGAACTAATGGCACCCTGGATGGAAGAGCTCCCATTAAGCCCCCCTGACCTATAAAGTGNAACAAAATAAAATAAAATAAAATAAAATAAAATAAAATAGAAAAAAGAAAATAAAATAGAATAAAATGAAATAATAAAATAAATGTAGGTAGTTTGTTGACTCCCAGCAAAATTCTCACAGCACCAAGAAGCCAGAAGACAGCTGGGGCATTTGCTTTGCAGCATTTGGGATTTTGCAAGAGTTCTCATGAATTGAACGCCAGTTTTCTCCTACTAGTTCATGACCCAA
>VXBI01011936.1:21073-93427 GCA_013397375.1 Toxostoma redivivum
TTCCTTTCCTTTCCTTTCCTTTCCTTTCCTTTCCTGAAAAGGTATTAAAAGTCACATCTAGTCTCCCTTGCCTGGTTGCTTTCCTTTTCTGTGTTGGTTCTTTCCATTTGGAATCTGGAAGCAAAACCTGTCCCAGGAAAAGCCTGCCCAGCAATGGAACTGAGATGGGCTTTTCATTTTCAGGACATCCATCCTTATTTTACTGATACATTTTGATGCACAATCAAAACTAGCTTGGATTCTTGATTTCAGCACAGCCTGGCCAACTCAGCATCCCAAGAACATGAAATGAACACGTTGAACAAACCCTGTGTTTAAAAAGCTCTCTTTTGTTCCCTAACCCCCAACCACAAAGAGCAGGACACACAAAGCTCAGAGAGATGTGGGACAAAAGGAGGATGGACTCTTCTGAGCCTGTGGCCTGTTAGCCCACAAAGCCCAGGCATTTGTCTCCTCCCTGGAAGACATCACTCCCACATGGGGTCTGCATCAATCTTAATCACACACCAACCTGCCAGCTGTTCCCTCCAAAGTGACAGCTGGCTTTAAGCATGTTGTCTTCGTTCTCCTTTTTTCATCCCTCACAGTTGCCTGTCACAGAGGGGGACATTTGCTGTGTCTCTGCTGGTCAGGGAAAGCCCTTCCCACTCTGAACTTTGGGATTGAATCCAGGCACCGTGTCACAAGCCCAGTGGGTGCCCAGCTGCCTCCCAGTCCCTCCTTTTCACAGCTCATGGCACTTGTGGCTCCTCTCAGGGACCCAGTGATTGGAGGTGCCTGCCTGTCTCTGACACAGAAGGATGTGGTGGCAATGGAGGGATAAGTGGTCAAAAGCAAATATGCTGGTGTTCCTCCAACAACATCTGGAAATGAATGCAACCATTTCAACTTCATCACAGGCCCCAGGGGAGTGCACAGATGGGCTTGGGACAGAAGAGAGGTGAGAGGGCTGGTGTGAGGAGTTAGAGACAGAAGAAAGGGAGTTTCTTGGTTAAGATTTTCCTAAAAATATGAAAGATATTAAATTAAAGATATTAAAGATAACTCCTTATCCTGCAAAATCTTCCCACAGACGCTGTAAACCATAGCCCAGATGCTTTAGTAAGGAAGACAAGACTGTGCCATGGCTGACAGCTTAATACATTGCCGTGGGTATTTTGTAAATCACAAATGTTTAGCTTTTTCCTCAACATTTCCTCATTCATTGAAAGCATTTTTCCATGTCTGTGGTCTGCTGCAAGCTAATAGAAATTGTTCTCTGGGTATGCTGCAGGATCTGTGGTTCATTTGAGTGCTTTCACAGATTTCTTTAATCTGTCCAAAATTGCAGGTTTCAAGTAACTCCTAGTATTTGAGCCAGACGCCTCCAATTAACTCTGCTCCTTTAGCTGAACGTACCAGGGAGGCCCAAGGCATTAAAACCAGTTGCAAGAAGAAACCTACCCAGAATAAATATAGTTACAACCTAAGCTTATTGTTCACAGTGGGATAACTCACACAATTAAAGAGCTTTTATTTTTTCAAGAAAACAGAGAAGGGGTGGGGGGGAAGTTGGAAGAAAATGGAAAGCCACACACGGTTCCTGCCTCAGTTTCCCTCCAGCAGCTCAGCACTGCTCAGTGCCCATCCTCTCCTGTATCTCTGTGTCCCCTGTGAGACAGCCAGGGGTCAGGGACTATTACAGTGGTGGTGTTTACACCACTTAATTAGTGGTTTGTCTGGAGTCCCTTCTGTCTTCACTCAGAGCCAGGATTAGAAAATACATGAAGGAAACGGATTTTCTCGTGTTCAGGTTTGGTTGTTTATTAAATCTTATCAAAAGTACAGAAAGTTCAGCAACACTTCTAGCTACCAGCCAGAAGTGAGTAAAATAGAGCTGAATCCAGCTGCTACAAGGTCTCTTAAAGCTAAATAGTCCAATAAAGAACGAGCACCTATATTATTTATACTTTTAACCCAATAACTAAATTTCCATGACCTGCAGTGTGACACTAACTGTGCAACCAGGAACTACTGCCTGAAATCATGAAGAAGAAGGAAGAGGAACAGTGAAAGAGACACCACCCAAAATCCTCCATCTTGTCCCATACCTGTTGGATCCCAGAATCCTGGGGTCTTCGAGCTTTCTGTGCTGTCTGGCACTGACCCCTATCCTGGGTCAAAACAAAGTAAAGACAAATTTACAGATGTCACTCCAAATCATGTTGTGTACAAAAATGTGACATCTTGGTGCAATTTCACTACAGTTTCACACACTGTACCCAATCATATCCCTTTGCAGTTACCACGGGGGATCTTTCTCATTTGTGGAGATAGAATTTGGCCATCAGACATCAAGGGCGGTCCATGCAGCACTGAGAGACTTTCTTTGCTAACGCCTCATGTCAAAATCATTGAAGAGCACAAACATAGAGAAAAAGGTCCATTGATGAATACAAACCTGATTGTGATGACAACTTTAGAGCACGGAATTTTGGAAGAAGATTTGCAGCAGCACTTCTAGCTACCTGCTAGAAGTGAGAAAAAATGGAGGAAGATCCAGCTGCTACAAGGTGTCTTAAAGCTAAACAGTCCAATAGAGAATTAACACCTATGTTATTTATACTTTTAACCCAATAACTAGATTCTCATGACCCTCAGTGTGACACTGACCGACCAACCAGAAACTACTGCCTGAAACCACAACGAAGAAGGAAGATGAACACCAGAAGAGACACCACCCAAAATCCTCCATCTTGTCCCATACCTATTACTATATTATAAAAACCTCAAATTTAAAACCCTTTACTATGTGAAAGCACACACTTCTATTTAACTACACACCTGAAATTTCAACTCCATCACTCAAATTTGGAAGCCTTCTCCAAGGCCTCAGGTCAAAAGCAGTGTTCTCCAGGGGGTCAGTGCCAGAAAGCACAGAAAGCTCAAAACCCCCAGGCTTGTGAGATCCAGTAAGGGATGTGAGGTGGCATCACCCCAAAGGCTGACCCAGACGGGTGGCTGCCTGCCTGGGGGCTGAATCCCCGCTTCTGTTGCTGCTGTAGGATTTGGGGCAGCATTCCCAGCCCAGCTGGCGTGCCCAGCACCTGCCCGGGTCAAGGACACGCTGTTCTCGCCGGCTGTGCCCTGCCAGGGAGATAAACACGGCGCTTATCGCCTTCCCCAGCTCCCTGGAAATCCAGACACCTGCCCCAGCACAGCCCCAGGGCTCTGCAAACACAAAGGGTTTCTGTGGGCACACCTCGAGGGGTGATGCTGGAGGGTGGCGTGCAGGGGGAGACCTGGAAATTGCAGGGTTTAGCAAAAAATGTGGTTCCAAGCCAGGCTGGTTCTTCTGGCTGTTGGTTTTGTGGGCACAGCAGCTCTGGGCTGAGCCAGCCCTCCAGCTCTGAGGTGAAAGTTAAAGAGATGAGTTGGGAATGAGGAGAGGAGAGGAGAGGAGAGGAGAGGAATCTGCTTATCACAGCAGTACCCAGTGCTGGCATCACAGCCTGGGATGGAAGTGCAGCCTTTGCATTAGGTTTGAAAGTCGGCTGGTGGAATAGCAAATACAAAACATTAATGTATATATACAATTTCCTTTTTAAATTTTCTTTCAGGTTTTGGACACTATAGGTGTTGGATGACCCTTTTCCTTCATACTCTATAGGAAAAAATCCCATAGACACACGAGTCAGTCTTCTGCCACTGTCTGAATCAAGAGCTGTGGCTCCTTTTTCTAACCTTAAGCAGAAATGTAACTTCCAATAAAGGCACTGAAATTACAGTCCTGCAGATGAAAGTCTTTGTGTTTCCACAGAAGGGTTTTGTCAGGGTGGAAGCTGCACCCACCACAGAAGTCTTTGCTCTTGCTCCAGACTGACCTGATGTGCAGCTCATTATCCCAATGGGGTAATCTCTCTGTGCTCATTTATTTGCCCAGACAACTTTCAAGGGCACCCCATGCAGAAGGAGAGTGACTTTCCCATTGCAGGCAGATGTCCTGTGAGATTCTTGCCAGCAACACAGACCCAGCAGGAGGAGCAGCCTGGAGAAGCCACTTTTTTGGCTGTACATGAGCCATACTTATCCTTTTTCTCATGGAAAGGGAATTACATACTTTCTGGTGCCTTCACTGATCTAAGCCCTGAGGTCAGTGCCATGTGCATGTGAATCCAGGCTGGAACAAGCCCAGGGAGGAGAAAATACCTCAAATTCTAGATTGTGAAAGCCCTAGGTAATTACCTTTAGCTCTGTGCCACCCAGGGTTACTTTTAAGGAGCCACATCCCAATCTCCCATCAAGCAGAGAGGCAACAGGCCATCCTGAAAGGCTCAGCAGCTTTTCTCCTGCCCCACTCTGATGATTTTACCTTCAGAGTTGTGCCAGAGAGATGTCTACTCAAGGAAGGTGTGCTGGGGCTGAAGCTTCTCTGCTTCTCCTGCACCAAGACCCCAGCACCTACATACTCTTCCCTGCCTCTTGCAAACCTCTCTCCCTCCATGCCCAATTCCTTTCTCCAGTCCCTCAGCTTCTCAGCCTTTCCCTTCCCAGCACAGCTGGTTGTTCCCAATGGAAACACTAAAAATGTTTTGACTGAAAACCCAAAGGGATGCAGAGTGTGGTGCAAGTTCGGTTTGAACTGTTCACTTCTGGTGAAGAACAGATGTAGCAGAAACAAAATCTGTGATGGAAAGGGCCAAGGAAGCAGACAGAGGCCAAACTCTGCTTGTTAAGGGGAGCTGAACTCTGCCAGCTGGGACTGAGGAGGAAAGACCACATGAGCTGAAAAACCGGAGGACAAACAGCAAGCACCAGAGCTGGAGAGAGGGGAAGGAAGGGATTTCACCTTCTGAGATGCTCTCAGACCTCTCCACAGTTCTTAGGAACTGACTGACTTTCAGAGGGCAAAGGAGAGATCCCAATGCTTGCAGCAGCTCTTCCAGAATCAGCAATTTTTCCAGGTTCTCTCTCCCTTCATATTTTTTTCCTTTCTGCTCTTTTTCCTCTCTGCTCTTTTTCCTCCAAGATTAGACAGGTGCAGCTGCCAGTCCAGGTTGTTCAGGGAACAGTTTTGCTGCTTGTGATTGGAGATGGTAATAAATGGACAACCCAGCAAAGGTCAGGGCAAGCACTGCCATCCAACCTGGCCTTGAACACTTCCAGGGATGGGGCATCTTGTGCCCTTAAGAGAGAAATCAGCATCATGGAGGCAAATGTTTCAAAACTGCATCACAAATTCTGAGCAGTCTGAACATTTTTGAAATGTCAGAGGGAAAAAAGGAGACAGACGAAATCCAAAGCCACTTAGGGAGAGCTAAAATGCTTGGTAGGAAGCTGTGGTTGTTGGCTCAGCGGTCCTGAAATGCCACATTATCTGCCCTGAGCCCACTCCAGTTTCAGGCGAGGAGCCTGTGTGCAGACACTGACCCTGGGAGCAGCAGATTGCTGCCAAGCAGGAACTTTCCACTTTCCAAGCCCAATTTCAATTCGCTCATAGCAAAAAGAGTAATGCCCCAGCTCAGCAAGGAGCTCAGCCACCCATGAGAGGTGACAACAGTTGAGCTTTGGGCTTTGTCTGGTACCAAAGGGGGCCAAAACTCTGTCCTTGCAAGCATCTATTGCTGCTGGAGGTGGGTGAAAAGCCAGCAGAAGCAACAAAAAGGGAGAGCTGTCTGAGAGAATTGCCTCAGAAAAAGACAACTAAACAAAGGTAGGTAGACAGGTAAGCAGTATGCATATATATGGATATGTATATAAATGAAGGAATTTTATTCAAAGTCCTCAAATCCATACCCAGACTTGGCATGGCTTTCCCAGGACAGCAGCAGCCAGCTCCCTGTGGGGTGTGGGTAAGCAGGGCAGCCCTGTCCCACCACGCTGGCCCCCCCAGAGATGAGACAGGTTATTTATGAGGGGCTTTTCAGTGTAAATTCATAGTGGAGTGCCATCTGCTGGGCTCATGCAGGGCTCTTCTGGCACAGGAGAAGAAGAAAGTGAAGAAAAACCCCAAAGAAATGAGCTGTGTCTGTGCTTGGACATCAAACTTCCCTGAGACCCTTCCCCAGGGAGCTGCCAGGGAGCAGCCACAGCCAGGCTGGCCCACCTTGCAGCTCAGCATGGCCTCTGCAAAATGCTTCATGGAAACGTTCACTGGCTCCCAACAACTCCCAAACCACCTGGGAGAATTTCTGGGGAGTGGATCCGAGCCAAAATCAGGCTGGGGACCATCCTGGTTGTGTGGATATACCAGCAGCAGAACTGCCTGGGGATATCCCATGGCAGTGATCCATTTGTTAGCACAGATATTTTCTTAGGTTGATATTTTCTTTGCATGTGATGGACCAGGCCTGCGCCAGGGAAGAGGATGAGCAGGTTTCATATCTTGCCACCTTAACTATCAGTGTGGAGTATCTTTGAACCACAAACCACATCTGGAGGTATCTGCTTCTGTCCAGCATCTACTCAGGGAGTTTGTCCCCTAAATGTGCAAGCACCTCAGCTGACTGCCTGCAGCAGGCTGTGAGTCCCTCCTGTTTAAAATCTCTAAAGGGAAAATCACCTCCCTTTGAGGCATCCCTGCCTGCTGCATGTCCTCTGATTCATCACAGATGGTGGCAGTTATTGAAACCTGAATCACACTTGCATTGTGCTAACCCACCTCTGATTGCAGTGTGAGCCAGGAACACAAAAGGAGGAGGGAAAGGAGCAGGAAAGAGCAGGAAGCAAACTGCAAATTAAAGGCAAATCACAAGGTTGGTTTAGGCTATTGTGTAAATGAGGGTGGCTCAGCTTTCTGCTGTGCTGGCAAACTGAGAGGCCAGCCATAGTGCCAAAGATCTTCAGGATAGCAGCTATAAGATCCCTGCTTTTTTGTCCCGTTAGGGATCCACCAGCCTTGTGCATTTCTGTGTTTCTGTTCCCACCACTGAGGAGCCTTGGAACAAAAGGAAAAACATACAGGGCCAAACTTTGTCAAGGGCTCTCAGAAAATGGTTATGAAAGGGCTGAATCTAAATCCATAAATGCTTTACCAGCATTCAGTAACCGCTAATTCTAGTTTCTCTCTGAAATACGTCAAAAGTAAGCTTCTTTCCCATCAATCAATTGTCTCCTAAAATTAGGAAAGAGACCTTGACAGCAAAGAATTGTTAAACTGAACAAGCAAAAAGCAACACGTCCTTCAGAACAAAGCACATACTTTCCTGACTGTAGGGCTTTATTCATGTGCTTCCAGCTCACTCCAAGCACAAACTTATCACCCTCGTTTTCGTGTGCCAAATCAATAACAGCTTGTGCGGGGATTGCGGAATGCAACATCTGAAAGCCTCTCACACACTTTGCTGAAGTAAAGGACTGATAATAATTAACAGCTGCCAAGGACATTCAGCCTTGTTGAGTGATTGTTAGCATGGTTTTCCCCTGGACACAGTTTAGACTGAGCCTTTCCAATTTTCCTGGACAGTGTATGCAGAACAGGAGATTTTTCTGCGTTTTTGTGGACAATGCCTGGCAGAAGTTGAAGAGAACATCCCATGAAGCCCTCGGACTGAAAAACTTGCTGAGAACTGAGGTCTGCACCTCTTCTGAAATCGTTTTCCCAGTTGTACTAGGAAGGCAGAGCTTTCCCACCCATAAGGACATCCAGGCTTTGGGTAGGTGAAGTAGCTCTGGACAGGCTTTCAGGGCACAGGGGAGTATCAAAACACTATGTGCCAGAGGCTGAAGGATTTGTTCCAGATGGTTTCTGCTTCTTGCTCTCGTTATTCAACTGCTCTGAGAGGGTTAGAAACCTTAGGAATTATGCCTGGATCGTGAGCTGCCTTTATTCCACAGTCATTCTGGAGCTGATCCTAAAAGCGATGCTTTTGGGAGCAACAAGTCTAATAACATCACACAGCACAGTAGCTGAAGGAAGCAAGAGAGCTGAAGTTCTGTTCCTGGCTCGGCAGCTGACTTTTGTCAGCTCCTCTCAGAGCAGAGGAGGCAAGTTTCTGAAACCTCCCTAGTTTTAATTTTTTCCTCGGGCCATCTGGAGCCAGGAGAGCTGCAGAGTCAGAGGGCACAAAGCCCCTCTAAGGCAGTGGTCTCACAGAAGAATGAAAAGCTGGCAGGAAGCCAGGAAAAATAAATGGCCCTGTTTCCAAATGCCTCCCAGGTAAATCTGGGCTCTTTAACATTTCTCAGCAGGCAGGTGTTTTCAGTTCATCACTTCAGCTGCTGCTTCAATTTTTCATCAGAAATGCTTGTGACAGCACGGGACACACCTCAGTGGGAGGCAGTGCTCCAGCAGCTGCCATTTTCTGTGTGGTTTTCTCCCTTTCACAAGGCACAGGTGCTCCTTTGGAGGTGCCAGTGCTTATGTTTGGGCACCTGGAGGAAAGAACTTCAACCAGATTGCATTCCTTGGTTTTCCTAGAGCTGTGTGGTCAACCCCAGGCTGTAGGATCAAGATAAGGGATCAGACCAAGTTCTGGCTAGGTGTGATCAACAAGAAAGCTGCAATGGGAAATGCACACCCAGCAGCCAGGGGATGCTTGCAGGATGCAACAACTCTTGTCCTTGGATGAGTTACTGATAGAGAAAGCTGCTTATGGCAGGGCCCAATCTACTTCTTATTCCCAGCAGTCAGGGAGACCAAAATCCAGTCTACACAAATGCAATTTAGTCCATTAGCAGACATCAGAGGAGCTACCTGCCTTGACAAAACCCAGCTGTGTTTCTAATTAAGCAGGGATGCCTCAGAGTGTCTGTTCTAGCCACTGCGGCTACAATCCCAAATCCCCACAACAAATTACCTCCCCTCCTCCCTGCTAACAGATTTACCTGTTTATCTATCACTGTTTGCCAAATGCTGGAGCACATCCTCACACAGAGGTGTTATTGGAGCCACCACCAGAGATTTGTTTGAGCAGGGCTTGTGGGTTTTGGTTCCTCGACATAAGAGTCCACTTCCAGCCTGAAGGGCAGGAGTTTCTTTTTAAGGGTAAACAAAAGAGGTCAGTGGGAGTTCAGGCATCCCTCTCCTTCTATCTCTTTGCTGTTCGTGGTACCAGCAGCTAAAGAGACTTCCCTTTGCTCCTAATTCACAGGCAGGAGTGAAGGAAAGCCACAGGCAGGCAGGTGCTCTTGCAAATTGGCTGAGGCAGGTGTTTGATCCAGGGCTGCAAACGAAAGTTGCTTTACCTTAGCTGGATCAGCCTGCTTGTTTGTGCTATAACTGAAGCACTAATACATAATACCCAGGCTGGAGCTAAAGCAGCCTGTGTGGGTATGAGCCACAGCAGAGCCACAGCAGCAGGGAGCTCCCTGCCAAGCCAGGGAGTACTCAGGTGGTCAGTCCTGCTGGGCTCCCTGCTCCCCACGTCCCATCTGTGGATCTGCTCTTGGTTTTCTTCATGAGCCATGAAATAGCAGCACATTTCCCTCCTGGCTGCTTTTGGAAACCCCTCTCCTTGCTCCCACCCTACCACCTCAGCCGTGTGTGACAGCTCCAGGGAAGTGGTGTCTGACCTTCAGGCTCACACAGGCAGTGGTGCAGGGCAATTGCTCTGTGAGGGGAGTGAAAGAGGAGTAAAAGGAGAATAAACCCTGATCTGTTCAGTCTCAGGTGCATAAGTACTGTGACACAGTAAAAGGACATTTCCAAGGTCCCAAAAAACAGCTTGGACCTCGGTGGCAGCTGATCTGCAGGAGTTGTGGTGACAGTCCTTTTCCTTTCTGCTCAGTTTGAAAATAAGCATTCTTGCTGCTGCAGCGGCAGTGCTGGTCAGGGTTCATTGCTTCCCAGCTGTCCAGTTTCACCCTTGCTGGCAGGCAGAGGGATAATCCTGCTGTCATCTGTCCTGCCAGCACCTCTCCTCCCGACATGGTGGAGCTCCCTACCCATCCTGTGCTGCTGCACCACAGCAGGGAAGGTTCTCAGGGTGCTGTGACCCTTCCACCAGAGCCCAGAGGGCACAGTGGAGTGAGTGCCCTGCCAGAACTGATGCAGGGTTCCTGGGATCCATGTTAACTGGGAGGTGGCTGTTTGCAGCTTTGGCTGCAGGGATGGCTGTGTTGGAGTGGCCTCCAGGTAGGGTTGATCCCTGCATCCCTGCTCCATGGTTTCTCACAGAGGGAAAGGGGAGCAGCCAGCTGCTGCCCACTGGGCCAAGCACAGACAGCTGGGACTGCTTGGGAAGAGACCTAGGATGGGTTTGAGCTTGGCTGAGGCTTGGCATGAGTGCCTTCAAGGGAGAGTCATGTGCTGCTGCAGCCAGTGGTGGAGCTGGCAGCAGGATGATGGGAGGATGGCATCTCCCTCCAGTAATGGCACAGGTCTGTCATCACAGTGACAGGCACACCTGAGGGACTAAGGATGCTGAGCTCCCAGATAGAACATGGAGCACCAGCAAGCCTGGGTTTCTGCCTCTCTGTGCAACAGGGAAAACATCCCCTTATTCACAGGTGCCTCTGCTTGGAAGCCCAGAGGCACGAAGGATTTGGAGTCTGCAGGAGATGAAAGGGGGCTGGATAGGAAAGAACAGAGCAGCAGGGACATGGACTGGCTCTTGGGAAAGGAGACAGAGCAGGCAGGAGTAGCTCCTGGCAGGGGCATGACCTGGGGTGGGTGGAAGGGCTGACTGCAGGAGGCTGGGGGCACAGGGTGGACAAGGACAGAGGGGACACTGGATGAGGAGATAGGCATGAGGATGAGGAAATGGCAAGCAGGGCACAGTGAGGGACTTTAAGCAAGGGCTGGGGCCAGGAAAGGGAAAGGGTAGAGTGCAGAGAAGGACAAAGACTGCTCAGAAGGTGAAAGGTGTGCAATGGGGACAAGGGTAGGCACTGGAGAAAACAAGCTTTACCTTACAAAGAATGTAACTTCCATTTTTTCTGTTAAAGCCTTTTTATTTCATTTGCCATTCAATTTTTCTCCTAGCCTTCTCTGCCCATTCTTCCCCTCCTGGTTGTTGACCCTCTTGGAAACTCCCCTTCAGTGTTTGCTGATTTTCTGTCTCTTGCTCTGCCAGCACAATTGTCATCGTGCATTGAGCTGTGTCCTCTGTGCAAGGATGTGGAATATCAGACAGTCTGCACCTACAGTACAAAGGCTGCTCTCACCTCTGCTCTGGCAAACAGCTCAGAACTCCCTGCCTGCAATTATCCTCTGGTTCTTCTCTCTGTTCTGTTCCATTCCTCCACTCTTGGTTTTCCTGTGTGTTTTCTGCAGTCTGGCTTCTCACCAGCTTCACTTCCCCACCTGGAGCTGAGTCTATCCCTATCCTTGCCTCACTTGCAGCACTTCTCCCTCTTGTCCAGGCCAGGGAAGGGAGTGGTGTGACAGGGAGGACGTGAAGAGAATCCACTGCAGATCTCTGTGGTCATGGCTGAGGTCAGGGAGCCAAACATTTATGGTTTGTGCGTGGGTGTTATGTAAATAACAGCAATTATTCACTGTCAAAACTTCACAACTGAGCCAAAACTCAACCATTTTTGCTGGACTGTTCAGAGAGGCTGCTACTTCTAAAGGCTCACTTGCAGCCAGAGTTTAGCCTTCCTCTCACAGATGGAGAGTTGTTACTGCTCTTAAATAAGTCACATTTATAGTGAACTTGCACACCATCCTCTCCTGCCATGAAGGCTGGGATCCTGCTGGCCATGGTCCCAAAAAAACATATTCCTTTTTTTCTGTGAACATGTGAATTTGTGAATTTTTCAGCTTGTTACAAAGTGGAAATAGTGGCCTGAAAGTGCATGAGCACCACAAGGCATTACTTCTGGATCTGTTCAGAGCGTGTGAAGGGCTCCCACTGAAATGAAGGGAAGCATTTCCTCATTAAATCAGCAGTTTTAGAGCCCCTTGCACTGAGGTGTGTCAGTCTCTGTGTACTGCTCGCCCTTTTGTTTATGAAATCTTGTGTGGATGAGAAACTGTATTTTGACTACACAGGAGAAAGTGTCCAAACTCTTTGAGTAGTTCCAATGGAGGCAGACACTTGGCTTACACAAAGATGGCTTCATTTTCTTCCTTTGGACTAGAGATTTGGAAATGGCATTGGCTCTTCAAAAGCCAGTGAAGCCTACCTGCAGCTGGGTTCATTGGGTAAGCAACAAAAGCTCCAAAGGGTGACAGAAAGCCATCAGGAATTGTGACAGCTTCTGGTGACCCTTCACTTACCCCAAGTGCAAGGTGGAGGGTGGAGTTCCTTCGTTATACCTAGATCCCCAAGAAAATCCCTTAGTAATCCCCATCCATACACCCTTTGCAAGAACACTCCTCCATCCTCCCTCTGCCATCACATGCAGAGTAATCCTCCTTTTCCTGCGTCACCCCTTTGGTGATCCTTCTTACTCTGCAGGATCACATGCACAGCGACCTGCCCCTCACACTCACTGGGCTGGGGAGAAAAACCCTCCCC
This sequence comes from Toxostoma redivivum, assembly GCA_013397375.1. Lineage (NCBI taxonomy): Eukaryota > Metazoa > Chordata > Aves > Passeriformes > Mimidae > Toxostoma > Toxostoma redivivum. Next base: position 33,457 of record VXBI01011936.1, read on the forward strand.
TTCTCCTACACATCACAAAGAAAGCCTCCTCTTTGTTTTGTTTTGTTTTTTGGGGTTTTTTTTTTTTTGTTTTTGTTTTTTCCCAGGAGTTTCTTCCCCTTTCTTTCACCTTGATGCCACAAACCCCCTCTTCTCTGAGTGGTACCAACTGCAAGGTGGTGTTAGTTGACTTTTCCAGCTGACTTTGGCCAGCCCTTTTCCTGGATAACCTTTCCCAGCCACCCTCCTGTTCCTCCGAGGCCGTGAGCAAGGCAATGCCACGCTGACGTTTTCCCCTGTGTCACAGCCCTGGGACACACTGAAAGGACAGAGCAGGACCAGGTAACCCTGCCAGCTCCCCCCGTGTCCTCCTGCCCTTGCAGCACACTGAGAGCTTTGTGTTCCAAAGCAGGGTGCTGCTTACTCACAAGGGAAGCCTGTGTGAGCTTGTAGCCCCAGGTAAAGAGCTGCATTTTTTCAGTGTGAGAAACAGAGGGGGAAAGCAAGAGAAAATGCCCTGTGAGATCACTTCTCTCGGTACATAAAACCCCAAAATGTCAGGGTTCACAGACCCTCTTTCTCCCATGTCACAAATCCCACTGCAGCCAGCACAAATCCTAAGTGCCCAAGGAAATAACTCTATGCATTCATCAAACAGCTGACCAGAGAAGAATAAGCGATCTCAAAAGCGGCTGGCTTCTAGATTATTGTTATCTTGTGACTGCAGTGGAGCAGCAAAATTGGGATGGAGATGATAAAACCCAAAAGTGATGGTGGTTTGCTTATCTTTCCCTTCCTCTCCTCTCCCCAGCGCCCATGCAAGAGCCTGTCTGTGCCTCTCCCAGTACAGCCTCTCATTTGGTGGAGATGACTTAATCCAGAAAGGGTGATGAGAAGGAGAAAGATTTAAATCAAACCCGATTACTGGGTTTGATAGGCTTCCCTGGCAAGCTGTTCTGGGACTGACCCAAAAGTTGTCAGCTCACTGCCTGCTCCCCTGACAACGCTGTTCGGGAGCCTTATGAAATGCAGCCATCCTCTGAAAGCTCTTCTGAGCTGCAAAACCTTCCCCCTGGCAATGGGCAGGTGGGCACCAGGGCTCACCAGGAGCTGTCTGTGGCTTTGAGGCAGCCCTATGGCTATTGCTGGGCAAACAGGGGCAGAAACACCCCATGAGTGCTTTGTCTGAGACTCCAGAAATGGCATCCTCTCGCTGTGGCTTTGAGAGTTTCCACCAAGGAAATCACTCTGGCCTGGCTGTGAGATAATCCTGCCAAGCCACTGCATGTGCTCAGCCACCATTCCTGATGTCAGGGCGCTGCCCAGCCCTCTCCCAGGCCATGTGGATGGCTCATGGTGGCTACAGGGATCCCAGGGCAGGCACCAGGCAGGATCCAGCCTGTAGCCACTCCTCATCCCAGAGAGTGGAGTCTGGCCTGGGGCTTGGAACAGGGGGAAGGTGTCACCACATCACATCCCTGTGATGCCCTGTCCTTGGCCATCACAGGCATCAGCCTCCTGGCAGGCATGTCCCTCCTGGCAGAGGCAGGAAGCAAACCCCAAACTTTGGAGCTCACAGAGTTTGTGGAAGGGGTGGTAGGGGATGGTCATGACTGTAGCAGAGACCTGAGCTCAGTGGCTTGGGGATCCCATCCAGTCTTCTGCAGGAGGAGCAGATGTCTACAGGCACAATAAGAATGGCAGAGGGACAAGCCCAGGGGAGTTGCAGAGTGGTGCAGTAGGAAAGTTCTGTGTCCCAGACCCAGCTGCAGCAAGGTCAGCTAACACTGGCCAACACCTGAACTCCCCAGGGGGAATACAGGCCATTAAAAGTGACAAAGAAACATTTCAGACACGAATTTGAAATGAGCTGATTATACCCTTCTTCTTCCTCAATTCAGCCATTAACACAGCTATGAAATCAGATTGTGTTATAAATAATTAAAAAAAAAAAGGCGCTGGGCTAAAGCAGCATGAGTGATTTATCCTTATTTAAAAAATGGAGAGTAATAAAGTAAAGCTGTAATAATAAAACAAAAACATTGACTAATATCTGTGAAAAATTTGGAGGGCCACAGAGAGAATGAGCTATTGTGCTTTGTGGCGGGTGGGGTGCTGGTGAAGTGTTTGTGGTTAGGACAAAGACACTGAATTTTGCAAGCAATGAGTTTTAGGGTTTGCTCTCTGCAGGCTTGCTGCACCAGTGAGGAAATGTTCATGCTCAAGAAAGGCAGACTTTTATTGAACTCACCGAAGTCTCTTTTGAGGGTCTGTTTTTCTCCTCCTTTTTTTTTTTTTTTCTTTCTCCCTTCCACTGCACAGTGCCACTGATAAGATGCATTTTAATATTGCAGAAAGAACAACAGTGACAAAGAGCTCCTTGTTTTCAGGCTGTATCAAAGCTCTTACTGCAAACCCAACAGCACTTGCCATGTTACCTTGCTGAGCTGGCTTTGTGCATGGGAGCTGCTGAGACCTGGCTGAGGAAAGGCTGTGCCCGTGAAAATCTCAGTGAAGTAAAAGTTCAAAGGAGGAGAAGGGAATGGGAGATAAGAAAGCTTCAAAACTTCGTTTAAAAGGAAAAGAAAATCTGATTAAGATGTGCTGGCTAACTCGAAACACATGAGCCTGAACATCAAAAGGTTCGTAATTCGTACACGTGCTGTAGATAATTATCAGTTTAACTTGATACTTCCTACAGCGACAGAACTGACGTCAGGCGGCTCTGGCGACCGGCTTTCAAACCAGCCCCTGACACTGAGCAAGGGCCCCGCTGCTGACGCTGTTCCTCTCGCTGTCCCTTGTGTCCCTGCCTGCCAAAAACCTGCCTGCATCCCCTCCTGGCTGCCCCGAGACCCAGGAGAGACCCAGAGAGGAGGCACTGCCTCGCCAGCAGCTCTGGGCATCTCCCACTGCAGAGGATCTCTGGTAGATGCCCTGTCCTGCAGTGAAAGGGCAATGATAGGGAACCTATTTTTAATTGAGAATCTGTGAAAACATGGCCTAGAAAATAAATGTCAGACTCTGCTTTCTCCAGTCCACTGTGATCTGGGGATGGCTGCAAGCTGGCTCCTCCAAAAGTGCCAAGCTGCGAGGTCCCAGGGGCAGCTGGTGGCCCATTCCTGCCCTGGCTGTCCTTTCCCTGCTTGGCTGGTGGGAATGGTGCAGCAGGACCAGGCTTGGGGCCACCAGGAGCCATACACACAACCTGGCTGCCCCACGGCCAACTGCGCTAATCTTGGAACTCCCTGCGTATTTCCAAAGCCAGAAGGTCGGGGCAGAAGGTGGGTAATGAATCCCAGATTCTCCAAGAGAGTCATGTGTAGCATAAGAATGATGTGACTTCGGGGAATGGCAAAGCAAAGCATTTTCCTGCCGTATCCAAGAGACTTGTGCTCAGTCCCAAGCTCTCCCCACGAGCTGCAATGCCCTTCTGTCTGCCTGTCCACGGGAGAGACAGACAGACAGAGACAGACGGAGACAGGGCGTAGGCAGGGGAGAGGTCATGTTTTTGTTACAGGGAAAAAATTCAAAAGCCTGCTGGTGAAACACTCCTAATCCCTATGACTCTTTGTATGTGGAGCTGGGAATTATCTCTCTCTCCCCATGAGCAGCCCCATGACTGTTTCCTTTCATGAAGAGCTCCGTGTGCCTCATCCACAACCCCAAGACCACCTTCTCTACGTTCTTTTTTAATTTAAGGAATTTATTGCTTCGAGGGAGGAGGGGGAAAACACTAAGAATTACAATTAAGCCCCCAGCTGGGCACTCTGTCATTACCCCATCCTTGTGGAATATGCCTTTTTTTTTTTCCCCTTGTACTTAATCATTTATTTAATGGACAGCAAATGGCATCTGAAGCTTCGAGGTCTATGAGGAATGAAGTCCAACCTGCAAGACGCTCTGGTAAGTCAATTGTTTACAGTAAGCACGGCAACCCACTAAACACTCCTCTGAAGGCTCCTGGGGATCAGTTTGAGGCCAGTAAAATAGTCTGGATTTCTGTGTGTGGAGAAATACAGTTACAAATACTCCTTCCTGTCTATGCCAAGCCTGAAATGCAGGCAGGTAATGCCTTGAGATAAAGCCAGTATACTTTATAGCAAAGTGGATTCACCTCTGTTGAATATTAGACATACATAGATTGACCTCCCTCCCCTGGAAGTTCAGTTCTGTCCCACTTGGTGATCAATCTGACTGCAAAAAGCACAAAGTATCCTGTGTTTATTTTAGCAAAATGAACTCCAAATGCAGAATTTAAACCTATTCCTACAACGGAGTTTTAATTGCCCCAAAATGCTGAGAATAAATTTACATTTTAATTTAGGGGAATGAATTATAAATGACAGTGTAGGACTTTCTGTGTAAGTAGTAGATGAACACAGGGATAGGTATGGCGTGGACTGCAGGAATTTATCCTAACAGTACAGGGAAAAAGCAATCATTTAGGAAAGGGGTCACTCCAGGCAGGCAGCAAAGAGTGAAAATGATCTTGTGACAGGAAAAATGTTGTATTATGATGCCTGAGAACTGAATCCAGCTTCTCCCTGTCACAACAACACAACACTGGAAAATCACATCACTGGAAGTTTACCCCTCCTGAACACATTTGGGTTGTATATGTAGGAAAGGTGATGGCAAAATGCAAAATATCTGCCATCCCCAGTAGGGACATGCAAACACCAAAATGACTGTTGGTGTTGCAGATCCCCAGGATTTTTCCATGTTTTGGCAGCTCATCTGTCAAAGTGTCACTCATCCCCACTTCAAACCATAGCATTCCTCTGAGGAGGAGGAGACAGGAGGAAGTCAGATTTTCTGGATGCAGAAACCAACATGCAATTGTGAGTACATGCAGACAGGAATCTTGGAAAAGGAAACCACTGAGGGATGCACTGGACCTCCACTAGATGCTTGATTTGTGACTACTTTGGGGATGTTTTACATCAGTTCTTAGCAGCAGGAGGGGGCAACAGAGCACAGCTGTGAAATTATTTGAGATTTCTCTACCACTTCTGCCTCTCAGAGCTTTGACCTTCAAAACAGTTTCTATTTTCAAGTAAAAAGATACAAAAGGCAAGAAAAAATATTAAAACCACCAAGGCAAAAAACCCAAAGAATTGTGTCTGATTGGCACCACTCTGTCTCTGTGTCAAGCTAATTTGTCTGAATTCCTTGACTTTCATATTTTAAGCTGTTTGCTTTGGCATGGTGATAGCAATTTCTTTCTTCAGCTGCAGTGGGATGAGTGCTGCAGCCCCTCTTGGTGTGCTGCTGGAGACATCACCCTCTCCTATCCTTGTTTGAGGGGGGACAAGGACACCTTGGAGATCAGGGAAGTGGCACTTGAGCCTCGTGCTGAGGACAAGTTGTGACCTTGGCATGGACAAATGGATTTTGAGTACCTTGTTGGTGAATACATAGGATCACAAACAAAACGAAGGACAACAATTTTAGCCTCCTCTTTCACCCTGCTTTACAAAAATGGAAGGCTTGACAGGTCTGTTATTTACAGCATATGTAACTTCTGTTATCCAAAGCTGACTGAAACCAAAGAAATGAAAGATTTACTGTAGTACAGAAGTTTGGAAAATATTTTAAGATAATTAAAAATGTGAGTGAAAGCCAAAATGTAATGTTACTATTAACCTTCACGTTTAATATGGTGAACTCAGCAAAAAGAGAGCTCAGCACCAGAGGAATCATCTGAGTTGTGACAGTCCTGCACCACGAGCTCTGGCTTCTTTCCTTCCAAGGTACACAACATAAAGCTGCTGCATCTTTCCAGACAAGGTGTTCTTAGGAAGCTGGGAGGATGTTGTATGGAAGATGGCCAGAATTTGGACACTTCTGCTACCTCATGGCCCATTAAAAATTATCTGTAATGGCAGCCATGCCTTACTGGCAAAACCAAACCTTTTATTTTGATATGTTGCAAACAGACATAAGATCCTTTGCCAACAACTCTGTCCTAAAGCACCACAATTCAACTCCAACAAAGAGGACAGGTCAGGATTGAAGAGGTCTGAATACATCACAATTTAATAAAGTATTACAAAAAACTTCAGAGAGCTTTGTTATTAATTTCCATATACATCAGCTCATCAACAACTTCAAAAGTTTTATTTGTGGATATTTTTCACTAAGCATACAGCACTTATCTCTTTAAATTAAATGGCTACAAGAGAGATTATCCATTAACTTCATATAGGCCACTGAGCAGCCACCAGTAGAAATTTTTATCTGTTTCTAACCTTATCTGAAGTCAAGCTCATGACCTTGAAGCACATCAGTCCCTAGCCAGCTCCCTCAGTGAGACTGTGCTTGTTTCTCTTTTCCTCCTTGAATTTTCCTTTTGTGTGTGGTTGTGTGCTCCTGGTGACATTGAAGGGTAGTTTTAATTGGTTCAGCCAACAGAAGGTGCACCTAATGTCCCTTTTGAACAGCTCCTCTCCTCTAGGCTGGCCATGAAAACACATGAGGAAAGAAAACTCCTGAAGCTTTTGATGATGGAAGAGCTGGGACGTTTCAACATCTCTCTGCTTCTCCACAGACCTCAAGGTGATAAGTTACTTTTTGATCTCAGCCAGAACCTTATGGGCTTCTGCCATGAAGAAAGCAAAAAAACCCATCCACTTTGAGCTGCTGATGTATTTGCCTTTGTTTTGCTCTTCAGCCTGAACCCTCCAGCACCAGAGGGGAATGTTTGACTCACACCAGTGTGACTCTGCATTTCACACAGCACGGTCCATTTGGCTGCTGTGGCTTTGCTTGAAGCAGGTCATGGGGAAGAATCAAGCTCCTTCCTTCAGAGACAGTGAAATCCCTCCAGTGTGAGCAGGCTTAGCCAAAGGTAGAGGAGTCTGTCTGTCACCTGCTGTGCAGCTCCAGGTGTGCAGGGAGCCTGCAGAGTCTGCAGCAGGACACTGCTGGAATGACCTTCACATCTCCTGAAATGCCTCAGAATATCTCCAGATGACCTAGGCTTCCAACCTAAAAGGATGGATTGTCCAAATCCTCCTTGAGTTCTGCCAGGCTGGTGCTGTGACCCTGCCCTGGGGAGCCTGTTCAGTGCCCAACCACCCTCTGGGGGAAGAACATTTTTGCAATATCCAACCTAAACCTGCCCTGACACAGCTTCAGGCCATTCCATCGGGTCCTGTCACTGTCACCACAGAGCAGAGATCAGTGCCTGCCCCTCATGAGGAAGTTGTGACTGCAGTGAGGTCTCCCCTCAGTCTCCTCCAGGATGAGCAGCTGTATCTGCCTCTGGAAGGGAGTTGGATGAAGTGATTTCTGAAGGTCCCTTCCAATACAAACCATTCAGTGACTCTATAAATGACTTACATTTCCATGGCTAGGGAAGGAGCACAAGAATTAGATAAACAGATAATAAGAGAATCTGGAAGAAAACAGAGTTTCTAATGGAACCAGGCAAAAGAAGTAATTAGGATGAGGTGGAAGGCATTTCAAGTATTTGGGCTCATTAAGAGCAGGTGCTCAGTGGAGAGAGTGTGGCCAAAACAAATTAAAAACTGCAGGACACATTTCAAGCTACAAGGAAACTCTCAACAGAGTGAAACTGGAAGCACCCAGATGTCCAAGATAGTTACACTTATGGCTGAGGGACACTGAAAGAAAATATTTGAGAATTTAACCAAACTGCCAGGTTGGTACAAATATGTTTCTTGGCTGGGGAAAAAAAACACCTCAGTCTTTCATGAAAATACAAGCACAACCTAATATGAGTTATAATTCTTTTAATGAAGCCAAAGGGAGACATTTAAGGAGACAAAACTCATACCAGTTTTTGTGTGCTTGTGTTACAGCAAAGCAGGAAGAGGCCTGAGGCATTTGACTTGTCATACATGCCACAGATATTACACCAAGTCAAAGGAGGATTATCGTTAAAATAACAGAAGAAAATGATGCAGAGATTTACTCACATTCTTTCAAGAAAGCTGAGTTTATTCCAGGATATTGCTTTAACTGTACAGAGACAGCCCAGCCAGCAGCCCCAGCTAAGCAGGGGCTCTCAGCCCTGTTCCTGGAGTTGTGATGTGCCAGGCAGAGCCATTTCCAGCCCAGCACACCCTGCAGGCACCTGGGCTGCAGCTGTCTCACTGCCACCTTTACTGTACTCACTCCAGTGAAAGGTCCCTGCCCATGCCAGGGGGGTGGGAACTGCCTGGTCTTTAGGGTCCCTTCCAACCCAAACCATTTTGTGATTCTTTTCTCTTCCCAGATAAACCTGGTGTTCTTCACTAGGGACTTTCTGCTCATGGAATATTGCTCCTCACCTGCCCCAGACCTGCCGCCCCCATCTCCCTCCATGTCCCTCCACATCCTCTCCATCTTCCTCCACCTCCCTGGGCTCCTACACCCTGGGAACAGGAGGGAGCATTAAATCAACTATTCTGCTGGGACAGGTGGAAAATGTGCTGCTTTTTATCTTTTCCTTTCTGCAAGATCAGGGAGAAATGCCAGAACAGCCAGTGTTGCCCCCAGGGGTGGGGTACACCCCCTTCCCCATGTGTTTCTGGAGCTCAGCTGTGCCAGCTGCCCAGCAGGATCATTCCTTACAGATCCTGGCACTGAGTTCTGCTCCTGTTCTTGGTCTCTCTTGGTGTGCACCTCTAGTGCAGATGAGGAGCTGGGAGGTGGAGCTGGTGGGGAGAGATACAGGTCAGTGTGCATCATGCCAGCTCAGAGGGACACAGCTCAGATGTAAAATAACTCATTTGGCCAGGGACAACCAAGCAAATGAGGGAGAATGAGCTGGGTAGGTCTGGAGTCCAAGGAGACAAATCAGACATGAGTTTCACTGCATTTTGTATCCCATGTGGAGAGAGTTCTCATCCTTGTACTTACTCATCACCCTCTCCCTGAATGTCTTCTTCAAGCTCTGACAAGAGTGAGAGTGAACCAAAAAGAGAGACAACGTTCTGTGAAAAGGAAAAGGAGCACAGGGGTGGTCACAGGGTGAAGCTGAGCCTCCAAACTGCAAATGGAGTGTTCAGGAAATGGTTGCCCACAGAAGCAGGTCCTGCTGTTCTCTGTCAGTGACAATGCAGGTGGTTCCAGCAGGGATCAAGCCAGGGAAAGGGAAGGAAAAGCACTGAGTGCTTAACAGGGTTACCCTGCACTGAGAGGGAGTTCCCCAGATAAATAAACCCTGCTACGAGGCACACCTTGAAGTTTCTGCTGCCTTCTCCCAGCTGCTGCTTCAGTTCTCACCTTGTCCAATTTCCCAAATTTGCCAAAACTGTGGTGCTCTGGAAAAAGGCACAGCAGGCATAGGAACCACAGCAGGCATGAGACAAAGTGAAGAGTAAGCAGAGGCTGAAAGCAGCTACAGCACCACAGCATTCCTAAATCCAGACTGATTCCCTTGAGGCCTCTTAGGGGTGGGATTTATTTATTATTTTTCAAACTGAAGATGCTGTTTGTCAAGGGAAAGATGATGCAGGCTGGGGACCATGCTCAGCTGATGCCCTGCATTTCTGCTGGGACACAAGATCGAAGCAGAGCTCTGACTCCTCAGGTGGTGCTGGAGGCACAGCTGGGTTCAGTGTCACCCACCCTGCTCACAGAGGGTGTTAGAGCTCTTAACTGGGCTGATATTATGCTGTGAGACAGATACTGCACCATACCTCTCTCCTCCTTCCCACACACCTTTCCCAGCTCTCCTCCATTTTTGTGCCAGCTCTTACAGGGAAGAAACTGCATTGTCTAACCCAGATTTGCACTCTGAATAACAAGTGGAGCATTTCAACAAAGTTCAGGGGGGGAGGACCAGAGCAGGGGGTGCTCCTGAGATGCTCAGGAATTGGAAAATCACCAGTGCAGTTTCTGGGAGCATGAACAGGACTACCTGGAGAGCTCAGCAGCCACACACTGAGAGCTCCCTGTGCTCTGTACGGGACTCCTGAACTTGTCTTTCCAAAGCTGTGGCTCTTTTCAGGCAGTGCCTGGAGGGGTCCTCTCAGCCCAGGTGTTAATCCACAGAAAAACCAAACCCAGGTCTGGTTCTGGACTCTCAAGGTTCCATCCTAGGGGATCTGCTCCTTTGGTGTTTCACAGCTCAGCTGAGCCTGTACAAGTGACTCCTGTGGCAGAGAGCATCTTCTGCACCATTAAAGCCCTTCCTGTACCAGGCCATGCAGACTGCACTGTAGACATCTTTTTAATCATATTGGGGAATTTTCTCACCTCCACATCTCCCTTTTCTGCTGAGCCATTTGAGCTCTCCTATTTAATCCCCAAGGAGGACTAAAGGGGACAGAAGACAGAGAAGACAGGACAGAAGTCTAAACACCCCCTGTGTAAAAATGGATGGGTAGGTAAAGCATCTTGATATTGGGAGGGAAGACAATGCAGAAAGAGAGAGAGGAAGGAGGTGTGCATATGAAACTGTCAGATGAGCAGAAACCAAGAGGGATAGGAGAAGCAGGGAGTAAAAGGAGCTTTGTTGAGGGGAGCTGGTGAGAGTCCTGGGAGCAGGGAGGAGCAGGCAGGGGGTACAAAATGGGCCTGTGGGGCAAAGGCACCTCTGCTGTGGGAAGCCAGGTTGGTCTGCAGCCAAGTGTGGCACACACAGACCTGTCCAGGACACACATGGGCAAATATCACGCACTAGGGAGGAGCCTCAGTGTATGAAAGTCCCTCAGAGTTTTGCAGTAGAGCTCAATGAGAACCAAAGCTGGATCTTCCTCATATTTTTGCAGGAATGTTCAGGTTCCTTTAGGCTACAGACCCTGGTGCAGAGTAGTGGGAGGGCTGTTGCTTGCTTGCTTGAAGGTAGAAGCAGTTCCAGCAGCACAGAGCCTGGTGTGGACAGCAGAAACTCAAGGACTTACACCGAGGGAGGGAATTTGGTGGGACAGATGGAGGCACTTTGAGTCCTTCAGGAGAGAAGTGTTGCAGGCTGAGATGGGGAGATGGAAAAGGCTTTGGTGCTCTGCTGCATCCTGCAGGGAATATACAAGAGGATAAGGCTCTAGAAATGGTTTCCTCCAGGACGGTGGCAAATTTATGGAAGGGTCACTCCATCCTTGCTTTTCTACACCAATATTGGAAGGAGCATTGCACAACCTTGTGCCCAGCCCCTGCTCCCTGCCCTGGCCTCTCCAAGCCTCTGGCATGGCAGGCTGATGGGGAGGCAGCTGGCCCAGCCCCTGTTCTCAGAGCAGGACACACTTTCCAGTCAGACAAGCCCCGACCCGATAGCACAGAGCGCTTTCACTTTGCGAATTACTCATGGCATTTCCTGTAAACACCATCAGCACCTACGGCTGTGAGCAGGGAAACACGGTGACATTATAAAATGCCTTCTGAAAGGGCAGCCCTGCCTCCTTTTTTCCATTATTTGCCAGTTTCCATGTTTGGGAGAGCTAGAAATTGGAGCAGGAGTGTGGGGAAATCCAAGGTTGCTTGGGAGGAGGGCAACTTTATCAGAACCTCAGGACAGTACTTTCCAAAGCTGTCCAAAATCTTGGCATGGATAATTTCTTTCCCTAGAAAACTTTGGATAAGAAAAGATGAGGAGTGCTCTGATTGCTTACCAGTTTCCCATCCAACTTCTGTACACACTGTGCCTGAGGAAAAAATGCTTGTGGTCTAAATGTCAGGATAGAAAGCAAGCCTGAAGAGGATGTACAGGCAAATAGAGCTGCAATCTAAATAAAATATTACCAATCTCCATGCTTGAAAGTTCCCCAAATTGTGACACTGTGATTGAAAAATGACTTAAGTATTTTGCTTTGTAAAGGAATGAAAAAATAGATGAACAAAGAAACCTCAGACTCCTGTGAGGTCTATTTGTCTTTTGATATCTTTGTTTTCAGGTTCACTGGGGAGGGGTTCAACCATCTCCCTAGGACTGTGACACGTAGAAACAGCATAAAAATTGACATCTCAGATTGTCATGTGACTGCAAACACCCAGGCATTTAGAAAGCAACAAACATCACAAGATTCAGGATTCATCATAAGAGCAAGGAACCATCACGTAATTTGCCACTAGCACCAAGCAGAGCTGACTGACAGTGTCACCTTACACTGGCATAAACTAATGAATTGCTGTAAAAACAGGCTCCAAGGACTTTTGAAAGTCGAGCTCATTTTCCCCTTGTTTGTTTTATGGTGTCCTCAGTCAGGACAAGGGGAGTCACCTTGCCAGGAGGTTTATAAAGGCCCATTTTTTTCTCTCGAAGGCTCACAGTCCAGTGTGTGACAGGGTCCAGTAAAGGGACTGATGGGAACAAAGCAATGAGCCAAAAGGATATGTAAAAACTGGACATAAATTATTGCTCTGCATTGGACAGAGGATAAGACAAAACAATTATCTGCATGATGCACTATCACAAAAATGTGAAAGTTAAATAGACACAGGCAGCTAATCCAACCTGGCATGTGCTGGGGCTGTGCTGGGGCTGTGCCAGAAGGATTGGTGCCATCTGGTCCATGGCCATGATGGAGGTTTCGATTAGAGGAGGAGCACTGATGGAAGGATCATGCCAGGGCAGATGCAGGGCAGGCAGAGGGGACAAGAGCAGGGAGACACTGCAAGACAGTCAGGTGGCAGCACATTTGGAATTATTTTGGAATGAAATATCCAAGGTTTAATTTTATTGCAGATTTCTGAGCCCATTTCCACCAAGTTCTGTCCTTTCCTAAGAACAGTCCAAACCCTCTTTCTGCTGCCCATCACAAGGGAGTGTGTGGTTTCTTATAGGAGTCCCAATACTCTTTTTCAGACCACAGCAATTTTAGACTATCCCAGATTAACATGGAAATGGGGAAGAGATTCCTCTAGTAGAGAGGGAAACTGGTTAATCTATATTTCTAAATCTCCAAGAACCTGAATCTATTCTGACTCAGCAGGATCAAAATATCTATGTATTTTGAATATGTATTTGGGAAGGTTGGATTCTCAGCCCAAACCTCCCTCTTCCTCTCCAAAACCACTGTGCTCCCACACACTGAGTTTTGTGGGGGATGTTTCCTTGCTGCTCTGAATGTCATCTGAAACTCTCATTCCAGGTTACCTCAGTGTCATCCCCAGGAGCAGGAGCACTGGCAAACAGGCAGGCACTGTGCATGGCCTGCCTGCTCCACCTCCCCAGGGAGCCCAGCACTCTCTCAGGCTCTGATGGACTACTCTGAGAAGATTTTTGCCCACCCTCAGCAAAGTCTCCAAGGGAGATGGCAAATCAAGTGGCTGGATCATCATCCAGCTAGCAGAGAATCACAGGATATTTTGGGTTGGAAGGGACCTTAAAGATCATCTTGTTCCAAACCCATGCATGGGCAGGGACACCTCCCACTAACACAGGTTGATCAGAGCCCTGTCCAGCCTGACCTTGGACACCTCCAGGGAAGGGTTCCTTGGCCTTTTCCTGATATCCCAGCTATCCCAACCTTCATTAAAATGTTCCCTCAGAGGGAACCAGGACAAGCTTGAGGATGAAGAGCCCATAAAAAAACTTGGAGGAGTTTTGTGCCAGTTCCCATTTCAGTGGAGGAGATCAGGATACAGAGAAGGGCAGCTGGGTGCACAGGTGACCCCAGCAGTGTCCCTGCCCTCGGTGACAGGTACCATCCTGCAGGATCCACTCATGGCAGCCAGACCTGGATGCTTCTGGAGGTCCATGGACAGCCTCCAGCAGAATGAGGGGATGAGGCAGGGTCAGGATCCACTCAAGAGCTATAGGAGAAAAGGCTGAGGGCAGGACTGGAGACAGGATGCCTACAGCACCAACCTCAGGGCCATCCAAGGGACAGGGCTGGAGAGAGCCACACCTAAACCTTGGCCAGGAGGGGACTAGAAGCCCCAGTTTGGGCTGAAATAAGGTTCCAGAACCCATGGCCAGGGTGTGGAGAGAAGCTTCTGGTGAGACTGATCAGAGCTGTCAAGGATTTTTAAGAGCCCTGTGCTGGTTGGGGCTGGGGCAGAGTTAATTTTCTCTGCGTGGCTGATGTGGGGCTGTGATTTAGGTTTGTGCTGGAAGCAGTGGTGATAGCACAGGGGTGTTTTAGCTGGACCTTTTCTGCCCCTCAGCCCAGCCAGGGGGCTGGGGGTGCACAAGGACAGGAGAGGGGACACAGCCAGGACCCCAGGGATGTCCCACTCCACATGGGGCCATGCTCAGCATAGAGAACTGGGGGGGGAAAGGAAGAAGGGGGAGATGTTCGGGATGGTTCATTTGTCTTCCCAAGTCACTGTTACCTGTGATGAAACCCTGCTGGCCTGGGGGTGGCTGAACTCCTGCCCACCCATGGCAAGTGGGGAATGAATTCCTTGTTTTGCTTTTCTGAAATGCACAGCTTTTGCTTTACCTGCTAAAATGCCTTTATCTCAACCCAGTTTTCTCACTTTTACCCTTCCAATTCTTTCCCCCACCCCACTGTGGGGAGTAAATGAGGCAGCTGTGTGGGGCTGAGATGCTGGATGGGGTTAAACAATGACAGACCCTCAGGACTCTGACAGATGAAGAGACCACAGGAAGAGGGGTCCATCTTGTTTAAAAGCAAGTTCTTAGCTCACCTCCCTGATGCAAGGTGTTTTATGGAAGTTACCAGCTCCTGAACCAGTGCCTGCAGCCTTGCCTGCACATCTGCAGAGTGGTCTTTTGTGCAAAGCCTGCCCTCACACCAGAGAAATCTTGCTCATACAGCTGACCTATGTTCTTCAGAATCAGCCCCTTACAGCACGAAATATACCCCTAAAAACAATGTTTGTGGAGGTGCAGAGTCCAAAGTTAGGAAATGCTGTGATTAAGGCCACCTCTGCAGCCTTTCTGCATCACTCTCATGTGCCTGTGTTGGGAAACACTCTCTAATTGCCTGCCCCACAGTGTCTTACTCACTCAGCTCACAAGGTGGGCAGTGCACTGCAGTTTGGTCTCTGACCTGTTCTGTACCCACTGGTACTGGGCTTTGTGTGCCAGAAAATGATTATTACACAGCTTTTCCCAAACTTCCCATCATTAATGTATCAGGGCACATGCAGTGGGGGTTTGTCCAGCTTCACAAAAGTCCATTCAAAGGTGGAAAACCAGCAAGAGAGAAAATGAATGAATATTCCACTTTTGGCACTCAGACTGGGCTCAGAGCCTGAGCCTTCCCAGTGATCAGTATCTTTAGGGACAGAAATCACCAAATTCAGCTGAATAAAAAAAAACCCCACAGCATGTCTGCTAGGTAAATCCCAGTGCTTCCACTTGTAGCCAAACCAAAGGAACAGCTGATTACTTCTGGGTTTCAGCCACTTTTTAGCATCTTAACAAGAGCTTTGCAGAATAGATTGCAACAGAGTTCTGTTACTAAAACAAGATTCTGAACAAAAGATGTTTGACATTCAGACTCCTTCCTTCAAGGGAATTAATGCATTTATATGTACTTTAAGATACATGTTAGATACACTGAAAGATACACTTATATGTATTTAATACATCTTGGATATTGAGCTATACATAACCAAAGAAATTAAATTAGACAGCATTTTTCAGGAGACTGTGTTGGCTGTGTCCAGGATTGCTATTTTCTCAGGGCATTACATGCTTTTCTTCACACTCTCTGCTGGTTTGACATCCTGGAGCTAGGAAGAAGAATTAGAGGTCAACAAACATCTTTGTTTCAGCTCCATCTTTCTCTCTCTCTGTGCTCCCTGGCTGTTCTCTCCTGTGATGAGCCAAAGCCCTCACCATTCCAGACATCCTTTCCTGAGTCAGATCCATCAGCCTTGGAGCCTGCACAGACTCTCTCTGCCATCTAAGGTCTCACAAGCTGAGTATTGGCCACTCAATTCACCAGGCACAACAGCACTGCCCTCAATTGCTCTGCCAGGCACCAGCCTTTGCCCCATGCCTAAATCCTGTCTTCATCCAGCTCCTGGTCTTTGAATAAGGAGACAAGCCAGCCTTTCTGTAATCACTGGGCCCTGCCACCCGTGTGCCACTGAAGGTCCTGCAACACCAGTATAAATCACTGAATCACTGCTTCCTTGGGAAAGCTCTGTGCTCTGCAGGTTTGGTCCTCACCCACCCTCAGGCTTTTCTCTCCAAATCTCAGGGTAAACCTCAGCTCAGTCCCAGTGATCCATCTCCACTCCCTTCCCAGACATCCCCACATCCCCTCCTCCATCCTTTCTCAGAGTCAGACCAGCCTCACTTCCGTGAGCTATCCTCCTAATTCCTCTATTCCTTTCTGCCCTGTTCATGTTCCTAATCCCCCCTGCAGTCCCCCAGGCCTCACTCTGCTCTCTTTACAGATCTCACTCACCATCTTCTTGTCCAGTTTCCTATCTTCAGCCTTCTGGCCTTCTCTTTACACAAGAAAATTCACAATCTTGTTTTCCACAAAAAAGGGGGGGAACCACACCCCATAGCCCAGGTGTGTGCTCATTCATGATGTTACATACCACCCAGGCAGTGATGTGATGAGCTGACAGTGTCTTTGAAATTATTCACATATTTCTGAAAAACTGGACACGCATACAAGACCAGGCAGCAAAACTCACACAAACTGTACACAAAGCAAATGCTCTTCCCTTTACTCAGACATTTTTTCAGCTTAGGAGGGAAATATTATGTCAGAATGTGCACAGGACAGGCTACAGGTAGGTGTTCTGTGGTTTTTGTTGTTCACAGGAGCAGATAGATTTGCATTAAGGGCAGACACAAAAGTAGACTGAGTAGACAGATTAGGTACAATCACATCAGGTGATGTAGGAATGCCCCCTTTTTTCCCCTGGTTCATTATCCATTTAAATTAACATTTGACTAAAAAAAACCATAAAAACACCAGCAGTTCTCTTTTGCCTCAGCAGTGAAGCCAGAGTACAACCAGCTCCTACCCTCTCTAAAACAAGGGTGACCAGAGGTGAATGACAGAAGAGCTGAAGAAGTTTCTTGGCTGATCTTTATCAATCAGCCCAGCATTATTTGGCATAGCTAATTCCACCCACCACAGGTTTGTTTTGAAAGAAAGATGATGCCATTCCTTGTTGTGGATGCACTGTTTAGGCATGTTAGAGTATTGCCTAAGCTCAGCAGGAAAGGGAATAACATTGCTAAGGGCAGGTGATATCATTCCTGACTGAGAGCAAGGACATGTTTTTCCCAGCACCCATGGGGAGTAGAAACACTGACAGCAATGAGCAGTGAGAAAAAGAGGAATTGCATGGTGGTCTTTATTCAACAGTTCCCAAAACATGCCAGTCTCCAGCTCCTGAGTAGCCCCTGATTAAGGTTTAGTTCATGAGACACCCCTTTGGATTAGGATCAGCACTAAATCATGGCCTTAAAAATGTGTAAACACAAGGTGGAAACCCTGTCCTAAAGCACACCAGGCTCCCAGCAAGGATCCAGCTGTCTGCCACAGAGATGGGGATGAGAAGGAGCAGACAGACTGCCAGTCACGATTTATTTTTGTACAGTGCCCCAATTTGTAACAGAATGCAATTACGTATTCAATGTGTCAGAGGCAAAATCCTTTAGGGCAAACAAAATTTTCTTTTTCTCAACTGAAACATAGCTATTTTAGCAAAATTCAATTACCAGTTTCTTCAAAGAATGCCATGCAACCAACTGCCAACCAGTCCCCTGGATTTGGGCTTCCTTTACCACAACAGGAAGAGGAAAAAGGCAGAGTTAATCCCATAAATTTCATTGGCTGGAATCCAACAGGTGACCCAGAGAATTTCCAAGCAACAGTAGATGAGAAGTGATTTTTAAATAAGGGAAAGAAAAGAGAGAGAAGAAAATTCCTATTTTCTTTGAAAGCATCTGTGTTTGGGAACAAATAGGAAGCAAATATCTAAAGAGGACATTTACAGCTGAGTTAGCTGCTTTTGGAAAGAGGAGAGAAATGGGCATTTCTGGGACACAGTTTGTCTCATCCTCATGTAGAGGTCTGAAAGAGATCAGATGACTCACACCATGGAAAATCCTGCTTCTCCTCCCTGACAATAACGGGAGCCCAGAGCAACTGGTGCAAACCCCACCTGTAGTGTCCCCAAATGCCTGGGAAAGGCCAGTCCCTGTAAGAGGCTGAATCACATTAGTTTGATTAAAAAGAAATCATACACAATGAGAGAATTGTCTCCAGGGTAACCTCTTGCTGTATCCAGGCTTTCCTTGGAAAAATGTGCAGTTGACAGACCTGTGTCTGCTTGGTTTGGGAAGAGGCTGGGCAGAGTCACAAGTTCTGCTGGGAAAGAATGGAGACTGACGTTGGTGACAGTAACACAAATTCCCCCCCTTCAAAAAGGAACAGAAAAAAGCCTTTCATGTTTCAGAAGTTGCTAATTGAGACTTCTAGCAGTCATTTAAGGAAATCCCTCCGTGCTGCTGGATAACCTTTGAGGAGGAAAGCAGTGCTGACTGAGCTTTCTGACGTGCCCTGGTACGTCACTGGGAGAGCAGCAGGATTCACAGGAATGGCAGAGCCCCAGAGCTTTGGGAACTCCTTTCACTGCATCCTCTCCCAGAACTGGGTGAAGGCAGGACAAAGCCCGTGGAAAGGATGTAGAAAACAGCTGATAACAGAGAGGAGGGGGAGTTTGTGATTTCCTAGAGCTTTTGAACACAACCATCTGGGCTCTCCCTCCCCATCCCCACCCCTAGGGACTTCTTTCCCTGAATTGAAATGCAGGTCAGCAGCAAGAGGGCAGGAAGGAGAGAACAGCAGCTGAAACCTCTGCGGTGATCAAAGGGAAATGTGGTGGTGTGCTGTAGACAGCAACTGTCCTGCCATGTCCCTCCCTTCATGGTGCTGGCTCCTTTGGAGGGAGGTGTGTGGATGTGGGGCTGGATTCCAGCTGAGGGCCTTGGGAAGAGCATTTGGATGTACTTGGAAGGACACAAAGCAGGAGGATCTTGTTGAACTCATCAAGCCAGGTGTTGGTTTGTTCCACAGAGAGGATTTCAAGTGTCTGGATCAACACTTCCCAGATCCTGTTTTAACCAGGACCTCCCCCACTATAATCTACTCTATCCTGACCTTCATCCATTTGATAATATTATTTGTACACCTTGGTGTGTACAAATTTGAACACCTCTGGTGAACAGAGTTCTCACTGGCCAGGCAAGCACTGTATCATTCAACCTTGACAATTTCCAGACTGGGAAGAGGCTGCCCAGACAGGTTTGGAGTCCCCATCCCCGTTCAAGGAAAAACTGGACGTGGCACTCAGTGCTCTGGGCTGATTGGCAAATTTGTGATCAAGCACAGCTTAGACTTGAAGATCTCAGGGGTCCTTTCCAGCCTTAATGATTCTGTGATTCTGTGGTCTATGGCAAGGATGACTTTTACAAGAAAGATAACCTTTCTGGTTTATCTGGAGCTTGAATTCATGTGTTGCTGTTGCTCTTGTTGCCATAACAAAACAGAGCTCTTGGTTTTTTAATGTGCTGTTCTTGGTGAGCCTTTTGCCAGAATAATGCTGTGAGGTGTGAGTCCCACAAACTTCAAATATTTTTATTTATTTTAATAGCGAGGAGTTTACCACAATGAGCTGTCCGTGTTTCTGTCTCCTTTATTATGTTGCTGTGCCTTCTCTTTCATAGGAGCAATTCATGCAAATCCTTTCTTGAATAAAAGAATCACTATAAAGCATTTGGAAAGCAGCAAATTGTATCACCTCTAGGCAGCTTGAAACCCTCCCACCTGTCGGATTCTTTTTTTTTAATAGGCCTGTGTAACACACAGTGCAACCTTGAGCCCAGTACCTCTGCTTAATGACGCCAGTCTCAATCACAGGCCTAAATTATCAGGTGTTTGGAACCAAGTATTCAAAGAACAACCTTGAAAAATAAGTTGTAAGCTTGCAGAATTTAACTAATACAAACAACTTGTAATCAAAAATGTCAGGGAAAAGTGAATAAAAAAAGCAAAAAGTTTCACTTATTCCTTGATATTCTTTCACGTATTCTTTTTAGAATTTCTACAGGATTATTTATTCAGCACCTAGAGCATAAGACTTCCTGTTTACCTTTTAAAAGTGTAAATAAAGTTTTCCCCCAGTATGATGACCAAAAAAAAAAAATGTGGAGGAAAGTGTTCAGACCCCATTGTGTGTTCAATTTCCCTGCCACGCAGTAAACCAGAAGAATTCTGGGATGCTGGACATCAATACTGCATCTGTCCCAGGTAAAATATTTTTCTTTTACAGCATGAAGGAAGTGAAGAACTCATTTCCTGGGGTGGTTGAGGAACAGATGTGCTCCCTTATGTAATGGCCCAGCAGTCACATCATTTATCTGGGGTGCAGGAGATCTGATATTTTTCCTTTCTCCATGCAAAGGAGTTTGACCCTGCACCTTGTGTCCTTTAGATGACTGTCCTGAATGTATGAGATGACAGCCAGGAGCAAAGAGAGCAAGTAGGGCACAGCTCAGTTTCTCCTGCTGGCATTTCACTCTGCATGACAACTTAAAACCTCCATTTAATTGAAGATGAGGGCTCCCATCCCTCTGTCATGAGGGTGGGATTTCATCCCTGCCCCTCTGAATGTGGAATTGAGCCCCAGTTCAAGCCTGCTCTCCACCCTACTCAGCCTCCAGGCTTTTAGCTACAAAGCTGTTTGGGTTTTTATTCAAACTGCATGAGCTCAACTCAGACCTGAGCCATGCAGTTGGGCTTCACTTTGAGGGTGCAAGTGCCTGGTTTAGTGCCGAGGGTTTGCCATTGTGTTGACACAGCTACAGCTCTGACAAAGCTGGAGTTCCCCCAGAGGCTTCCCACACAGCACTGCGATACAGAATCATAAAATGATAGAATTGTTTAGGTTGGAAAAGACCTTTAAGATCATTGAATCCAACCTTTAACCCAGCATTGCCAAGGCCACCACTAAACCAAGTTCCACACCTACACATCTTTTAAAATACCTTCAGAGATAGTGACTCCACCACTACCTTGGGCAACCCTTTCCAATGCTTGAGAACCCTTTTCCTGGAGAAATTTTTTATAATATCCAATCTAAGTTTGGGATGCTCAGCAGAACAAACATAGAATCAGAATTTTTGAGGCTTCTTGTATGCATCCAGTAAGAACCAGCAGTGTAGCTTGTGCTGTTGGATGATGCATCAGTTGTTCTTGACTTTCAGTCCAGTTCCACTAAATGTCAGTATTTTTATGGTAAGTTTTAAGTATCCATATAGTTGGTAACAGCAGGAATTCTGAAATGTAGCAGGTTATCTGGGCTTGTTGGGAAAGTCCCAAATGTTCCTGCTCTTCATGGAGTCAGAAGAGGTAGAATCTCTGTGTTTTGGAGTCAGATTAGTCTGCTGGTGGCTTACAAGTTCCCAAACTGCCCAGAGTAGGCTTTGTGCACTACTGTACTGTAACTGCTGTCTCGCATGCACTGTGATTTACAGCAGCTCCCAAGACACAAGATAAAAGCCCTGGTGAGCCAGAGAGTCTCACTGCACCACCTGCTCTGTGAACTGACATTTTTACCTGGCTTGAGAAAAACCCACCAAGGAGGAAAAGATGGAAAACACCACCAGCAGGGCGAGTTGAAATAAAACAAACCCTGCAGACTCTCAGTAAAAATGCAGTGGGAGCTGCTCTGATCCCTTTGCTCCTTCTGTAGGAGTGTGTTGGAGCTGGAGAGCTTTATCTGAGCATCTGAGCTGTGGCTGGGAGAACAAGGCCAGCTGAGGTGCTGACTAAAGCTGGGGTTCAGTAAAAAGCAATGACGTGACCATTTCTGTGCCAAAGCTACAACAAACACAGGGTCAGAAGCTGGTGAAGAAGCCAGCAGGACCACACCAGACCATTTAAAGTGGTCTGCTGATACACACCTTAAGCATATTACAGAGCTGAAAATTTTTGCCCACTTAAGAATTTCAAGTGACCACACCCAGGAATGTGTTAATACTGTTGTAATTAGGGGTGGGACAACTGGTTCAGATAAAATAAAAAACAACCTGAAACTACACCCAAAACTTTAATGATCATCTCTCATCCTGCCCTGTGTTCTTTCACCTTTAATCTCTTTTTTTCTCCTCCACACACCTTTCCAGTTTGGAACAAAGAGGAAGCAGAAATACTGACAATAGCAGAGCAGGCTCCTCTCATTTCAGTGACCAAAACCAGCAAGTATTGCAAATCTCATAAAAAGTCAAGACCCTAAATCTCCAGCATGTTGTACTCACCTGATCTGTGCTTTATAAAATCTCTTCTGGACACAGTTTTTTTAGCCTCCCTCCAGGTTCCAACCAAAGAAAGATAATTACCATTCACTGGTTACATTTGTGAGCACCTGATGTTTGCAGTTTAAATGATCACATGTTTCTGATGACTGCCTACAACAGCCTGGAAAACACCTTTCTTCCCAAGACCCTTCCCTGCCCCCACTATCTCACGTGGGGAAATACAGACAAAGAGATCATGTGGGGCTGGAAGACCTGCATATTTCCATGGTTTTTTTTCTCTTGCTTCTCTGCTCAAGGCCTAGCTGGTTATTGGATGTAGAAGAAAGGAAGAAAGTCTTCCTGCTACCCTGAAGGTGAGACTTGAGAGAAGACACAGCTCCTTCCTTTTCCTGTAGCATGGAGCATCCTCCTCCTCCTAGGATCCCCACTGGGACTGAAAACTTCTCTCTTTTTCCTGCCTTTCTGGAAGCTCTGAGCATTTTTGGCTCCTGAGCTGAGGTGTTTTCACCTGCCAGAGCATGGATTTGTGGAGGAGAGATGTGAGGAGCGAAGGACTGTCTAGGGACTGTTTAGTGGTCCCCATGGCCAATAACTTCTTATTCATTTGTGTACAAATCATGTCTAATCTTTCCAGGTGACTCTGTGAGGCCTAGCCATGGAAAGAAAAACAGATGGTGACAGAAAAAATTAAGGTAGTGTTGAGACTTGACTAAAGGAATCGTATTTTTATGATTTATGACCTAGCCCTGAAAGGTTAACTTTTTTTTCTTTTTGCTTATTAAACCACTTGTTTGTTTTACCTTGACATTATCAGGCATGCTCCAGGTTCCTTTTTACATTTTGTTAGTGGCCAGCCTGCAAAAAAACCTTCAAGGTTTTTGGCTTGAGATAGCTTCCAAGGGCTTCAACAGCAGCAGCAAAGGAGCTGAATCCTTCCCACATGAGCCAGGTTAATTTGTCCTTTCATCCCAGCTGTTTCTGCTACTTGAGTTACATTTGATTATGTTAATTAAAGTATAGTAAACTTTAGCCTGACTGAAAACGACTTCCCTTTCAGTTAGGTGGCATTTCTTTAATGGTAAAGTGTCCTCAGCTTCCTATGTTTCTTTCATGGTCTGTACTCTTTAAACAAATAAATTCAGTACAACAAAACCCATGCAGGAAGCAAGCCATTTGCTAACAAGGAAACTTCCTCAAAATCATGAGTACCTTTTGGATTAAAGGAAACTTTCTGGATTTGGTCAGGAACTAGTGAAAAAGTAGAGTGCCTTTTTTACCTTCTTTGCGCAAAATTTCCTCCTTTTCCTCCTCAGCTCAACCATAGACACAAATCTCAGTAAGAATCACATTCCAGATTACAATAGAGTATCTATTAAAGAAATAGATTTGTATTTGGGAAAAAAAATGTGGAAAACTCCACATACAGTTTACCCATTTCAGACACTTAAAGTATGAAGTCTTCTGTCGTGGGGAGTCACGCATGAGTGCTGTAATTGGGGTGGAGGCAATAGCCCAGTCACTGACCCCAGCTCTGCACCCCACCTGGGTTAGTTCTGATGAGCTTCATGTGGCTTTGATCTCCATATGGACCATTCACTTACAAGTTGGACATGTTGATCTTCATGAGTCCCTTCCAACTCAGAATATTCTGTGGTCTGATACCCCAATTTTGAATGCAAAGAGCAGCCAGAAAACACAAGGGGAGCCCAGCCCATGGCCACACTGTGTACCCACATTCCTGGCTCTGACAGCCCCCGTCTTCCAAGGTCTGAGAGCACCTGGCTTTTGGCAGGGAGGGCTCCTGAGTTCCCCAGGCACCAAGTCATCTCCTCCAGCAGGCACCGTGCTGCACACAGCTTCCAGCACTCCTTAATTCCCACCTTTCACTGCCTGTTCTTTCCCCCTTTAATTTTTCTCCCTCTCTCACACGCCATGACCTTGGTGGCAGAATGAACACACTTAATCAAAGAGGGAAGAAAAACAAGCGCAGCCCTGTGCCACCACCTGTAAGCTGCCCTGAATTCATTACCTGCATGGTGCCAGACAGTGACGTTCCCAGCCACCATGAGCAAAGTACAAACACTACCTCACACCAAAGGCATGTGCGTAGGAACAAAAAAAACAACAACAGGATTCCTGTGCCCATTACTTCAGTCTTTCAGACTTTCTTTTTTTTTTTTAATGTTATTTTGCCTCAACATGGGCATTAGGGGCATGCTCTTGATTTATTTCATTATTTTTTCAGATATGCGTGAAGTTTGTTGGCGGGTTCAGCTGCTTTCTAAAGCTCATCACAGAGTTTAAAACAGCTGGACAGCTCTGCAAAATCATAAGCAAGGCTGCTTGTTGGTTTAAAAGCTAGGAAATATTAGAAGATGGCAAACACCAGATCATCTCCTTGCCTTCCAGCTTCTGAGCTCTTGAGGTGTGTGCTATCAAATTTCTAAACTTCCCAGTCATGGTCAGAAGGGATGGAAACTCGTGTAGCTTTTGTTTTAATCCTGACGCTCCCCCCTCTTGGATGGCACAGCTGCAGGTGGCTCTTGCTCTGTGGAGGAATTGCATGAAAGTTTTAAACACAGGTAGGTTTTAAAACACCAACCAAGGCAGTAGTTGTAACATGTTTGGCCAGGTTTCAGGAAGATTATTTTCTCAGCTTATCTGAAGGAATGTGTGCCTCACTCACAGAGGTAGCTACTGGTTTTCCAGAGACAGGGACATTTAGCAGTAAAATGGTATCAAGGAGCAGCCACTTTCCAGCTCCCCTGTCCTCATTTGCCCTTTGCAGAGAGTTTCAGCTTTCTGTTGTTTAAAAAGCCAGAGGTGCAGAGGGTAGGTTTTCTGGACTGCATTTAAGCTGTTCCTACTGGGGTATCTGGTGACAATCCCCATTGCGAAACAGGCCACCACCAGAACAACTCAGAAGCAGAAAAAGTTCTGAGTTGTGCTAAAGTCTGGACAGTCCTTTGTCAGCTGGGCCACATCCAAGTGGCCCACGCAGCTCATCTGCTCCATTCTCAGCATCCTCAGGGGCTGCCTGGGAGGTGGCCAATAATATCCCACCTATGAAGAGCCTGGTCTAAATCAGCCTGGGATGAGGGATTGGTATCACATTTCCATTCCTAGGGCACCCAGGCACTGTGCTTGCTACTGTTTAGTTTTTGGTAGTTTCAGGTTCAGAGCAGTAATAAATTTAAAGGGAAAAGGTCACACTTTAATTATAAAAATACCCTTTTTTTTGCTTCACAGTTCTTGCTTTTTTTTCTCTTCCTGACATATCAGTCATTCAGGGATCATATTTTACCACATCTCTGTGCTATTTCCCAAGCCAAGGTTTGGTCAATGAAACATTAGATCATAATGAAACAGCAGCAGTTATGTGCTCAGAAATGCAAGAAGCCCTTTTTACTATGGTTTTGCTCTTATCCAATTTCAAAGGTTCACTAGAAGACTTGTGAAACTAACCCACTCAAAGTGTGAATCAAAAGCTTAGTCTGTGCTCATAAGCTGTGCTGGAGAAGGAAATATGTCTGTCCTCAGTGCTGAGTCAAGCTATTAACCCACCCAAAACACATGTACAGGGAATTTACGGAGCACCCACTTCTTACCACGTCTGGCCTTGCTCCTGCCAGTCTGACACAGATCCTGGCTTCCACCCCCTCTCCTCTGTACCTCCCATTTGTTTTTCTCTATCTCCCCTTTGCACTCTTGCTCTGGTGGAATGGGAAATTCTGCAAGACAGAGGCAGCCCAAACTTCCAAAGTGTCATCACTGGGATCCTGCACCTTCCCAAGCCCCAGAGGCTTCCCAATCTCTCTACAAAACCCACAATTCTAGTCACTGCAATCAATTCACTTCTCCTCAGTGTCTTGCAAAGGAGAGCCCACCACTCAAATGCTATCTCAGCCTGGGACCCTCTGATCTGCCTGCAACAGAGTCAGATCACCTTCCTCTGGTACTTCCACTTTACAGCTGCTGTCCAAGGCTTGAGGTTGGGAGCAATAATGGGATTTGTGGCCTGCAAAGCACTGAGCTTGTTGCTGTTGCCTTGATAGAAATTTTTTGAAAACAGTAATAATTATAACCGGCCATCAAACCTCCACATTTTCTACAACTGGATTTAAAAACAAAACCAAAACCAGGCAAAACACTTCTTTTGGCCCAAATTGTCAGTCATGCAAAAAGCACTTTGTTATTACTGACACTTTCCTGAAAGGTCAGCATTCAGGGTATGATTTTCTGTGTTTGATTGAAAGCCTCCAAAGCAGCCAATATATTATTTTCAAGAGTTTTTAATAGGAAATTTTTTTATAGCCCTAAGTTTATTTTTTCGCTTCTCTTTCTTTTGCATCAGATGAGTTCCACACAATATCTAATAATGTCAGGTCTTGGGGTGAAATTATTTGATGTAGGAAAGCAAGGCCAGACCTCCTGTTTTGTTTCCTACCAAGGAACACTGTACACCACATCTACATACAAGAACTTGAGCAATGAACAGTCAGAGCTGAACAAAATATTTTTTGAACATGACAAACAATAAAAGTGGAGATGGAAGAGATAAGTATCATTTACATAAATACTTACAAACTTGACTCTAGTTGACAAGTTATATTTAAAAAATGATTGAAGGAGAAAAAACATTTTGAAAGGTATTGATATTTTAAAAGTTAGGCAGTGTGTTAATTTTAGAATAGAGCTGTTGTTTCATACTGTGTACATGTTAAATAGGAAAGATACAGGGGAAAACTGCCCTGATGATGAAACAGAGTTTTTGGTCTGATCTTGTCTTTTGCTGACTCAGAACAAAGTAGTGTGTGTGAAGGGGTCACACTGGAGGAAAATAAAACCAAACCCTGAAACATTTCACACCAGAGTTTTGTTCTTGTTATTTTTTCTTTATTGCAGTTCGGCTACCAGATCAAGGACCTATTACTTATATGTTATTTATACTTTTGTAATTAATGCGTATGAGCATTATTAATGACCTCTTGCATCATCAGCACCACCACATGCTTTCATATTCAAAGTGTATCCGAGGGCCTAAGCAGGAAAAAAGGGAACAAGTTGTTTGTTGTAGCAACAGCTCTTTCATTTTTGCCGGGAAAACTCCTCGTGGCCTCCAGACACTTTATAAACGGGAGGAACCGCTTTGGAGAAGGGGAAGATGCTGATTCAGTTTCCTCCCCCCAGAGAATGAGAGGGTGAAAATATCCCGTGGTCATATGGGGAAAACACTAAATTAAACATCTTAAATGTCCATTCAATTAGGCTTGAAGGAAAGTAGCTTAGTATTCAAGGATAATGGGAGTTATTTACAAGGGATTGTCAGTTATATAAATATTCCCAGGCTGTATCTGACCATTCCCCATTAATCACTTGGTACTTCAGTTAATTTTTGCAGCTACCCCATGCCAGGGTTGTAGCCCTGGACACACACACTCAGCTCCTGGCTGGTTAATCTGTATGTCAGCGTTTCCTTAGTGCTTTTTCCGGCTGCTCCCATCTCCTCAGTGCTCCACACCCTCTCTCACAGATTTGGCGACGACTGTCTGCTCCTGCTGCTGCTGCCTGTGCTTGTCCTTATGGGGAGAATCCAGCCCCGACTGAAACGCTCAGGAAAACGTCAGACAAGGATGCTAACTTGTTTATATCCCTTCATTACTTCATGCAAAACATAAAGCAGCTCCTCTGCTGCTAAGAGGTTCCAGCTCCCCCTCCTTCCGAAGCACGGGTTCAGCTTTCCATGGGACTTCTCAGGAAAGAAGGGAGCTCGTGCTTGAGATTACTATCAGAGATTGCCCAAAAAAGGAGAAGGAGAAGGTTTGAAAACCTCCTCTTCTCACCCCTACATTTATATTTTTTACAGAAGAGCAGGTCTGGGAAGGTGAGGGGGTGGCACACAACACTTTCCCAATTGTCAGACAGTGCGAATATGCAGCCAAATTCCTCATCCAGCAGTGACCCATTTACCTTCAGGCAGAGATGGAGATCTCATTAGATACTGTAAAACAACCCAAAACTTTTCTTAAACTTTTTTTTCTTTCTCTCACAGCCTGGGTGTTCATAAGCCTTAACCTGTGAAAGCTCTATTCTCACCTGCTCTCTGACTGTGCTGGGTTTGTACCTTGCAGTGCTTCTTTCTACCTGAAAAATCAGTAGTTTTGAAGAAATCTGTAACACCAAAGTAGGCTGACAAGCCACTGAGAGGTTTGAAGGTGCTTGTTAAAGCTTTAAGAGCATAAAGTTGTTTTCAACCAATATAAAAACAGCAAGAAAAAAAAAACTTGGGCTGCAAGACCACTGGGCTGGTGAAAAGATTTTTGTGAGGCCCTTTTCGTAAAATATAATTTACCTTCACTTCTGTAAAACTCTATTTCTTTGTTCTTTTGTTTACTTGAAAAAGGATTTCTGCTCCTAACAGAGCATTTGCTTTTAGGTGAACAAACATGCTGTGAGAACTGTGGCAGTGGGGACTGAAATGACAGCAAAGCTCTGCTTGAGGAAAAAGAAGGGAGTATCCGATCCAGAGAAAACAAGGTAATACACCCACATTTTGGAGATGAATCATGAAAACAAGAAAGAATTAACCCTTGAGGTTATTTTAACTACAAAATAGAGTTTTCCATTGCAGAAAAGCAGACAAATCAGATGCTGGGTTGAAGGATGGGCAAGCTAGAAAAGGGAGCCTGACCATCCCCAGGGTCTGGGTGGCAGCTCCGTCCTGCCTGTGAGCTGCTTTGTGCAGCCCTGCATCCTAAGGCTGTTTCCCAAACATCTCTTAACAGCACAGGATTCACCAAGCATGAACCTGAAAGGTAGAAGGAGAAAAGAGTTAATGGCAGTGCTGATCTTACCAGTTCATGTCTTTGTTTGGAAGAAGGTGTTGCTCTTCTGGTGTTAGCACACTCATAGTTTGTTTTTAATTCCTGTTGCTTTATAACCTTAAAAATAAAGGATCTCTTTCATGGAAGACTTTCATGGAGTTGCAGCCAACTCAGACCAAGAATATCCAATATTCACCCAACTCCAACAGACTTTCTGAGCTGAAAAATGTTGTTATCCAGCTATATAGCAGTTCATCTGATACCTACAAAGTGCGACTATGCAGTTTGGGATTTAGTAACCCGGAATTTCACATGCTAATGTGCAAGTGGTTGTGTATGTGTGTGTATGTGTGTGTATGTGTGTGTAAGGGGAGGAATCCTTCATTGTTTCTTTTCAAAGGAAGCCCATGAGCATCACAAGTTGGTTTCTGAGACAATTTAGGTTGAACAGCTTTGATACAGATTCAGGTAATGGACTGATGGCTACTGTATAGTTTAAAAAGTTCAAAGATTCAGGGTTTTCAATAGAAATACAAAACGTTTCAGGAAAAAAAATAGAAGTGCAGGTTATCTGGAGGCTTTATCCACCTACTCCAATTATTCCAATTATAAGTGAACTTCAGAGAGGGGCTTACATTGGCAGAGTATCTGTTAATCTGAATTCTGATACAGCTGCTCTGTCCCAGCCACTCAGACCTGCAAAGATGCTTGCTGATCTCCTCCCATGGGAATAAACACTGTTAGGAGACTGGTCATAAAAATGCAATGAAGGGCAAAGCTTTAGGTGTTTCTTTTTTGTTTCCCATGCAGAGGGATAAAGTACCCCAGAGACAGCAGGCTAAAATTTCTTCTTTGACTTGCATCCCAGCAGAACTACTGACTGAAATCCTCCACAGCAGCCCTGCCCTAGCAGAGTCTGTGCTGATGACAAAGGCTTCTTCAGGTCCCACACTGATTTATCCAGCAGTACCTTGGTTCTCACCACTGGCCAGGTGGCCTAAGGAAGTACGGTTCTAATTTTAGTCTGAGACAGAAAAACAGCTATGAAAATACACCCATTTTCACTTGTCACACAAATGGTCTCTACAGAATCATAATTTTCATATCAAAAGCCCATTTTCAGAAAAGAACTGCACTGTGGAGAACCACAGCATGTTTTCCAGTCATGGAGGCTGGAGGATACTCACTTGGGGGTACATTCACAAAACATTTAGCTACATTTTAATGGTTTTTTTCTCCAGTCCAGAGATTTTCAGAAACATTTCTCCATTACTCCTTCTCTTTTACATTTCCTCAGTACCCTTTAACCAAGATTCTGGCTTAAGCACAGTAGATGCCACCACTGGGCAGATATTCATCTGGACAGTTACCCAAATTCCCTTGGATCCAAACAGTTTGGTAGCTCAAGCCTGGAAAGATCCACAGAGCATTCTAGACCTGCTAGGTCTACTGTGGAGTTCTAAAACAGCAAGAAAATGTAGCTGCACACTGACCACAGCAGGGAGCAGCTTGAGAGCCAAGATCACCTCCACCTTCTGCCTGACCAGGCCCAGTGGCAGAGCAAAGAGGGAGAGTATGGATCTTACAGGAACAATGAAAGTAAAACGATGAACTTTCCATGAACCAGATTATTTTCATAAACATACAGGCATTCATTCTTTATGGGTGTCAGAGCTTCATCACAGATCCCTGCAAAGCCCTGAGAGGATCCTCTGCTGTGTGGGGTGTGAGGATGATCCTAGAGATCCCCTTCCAAGAAGTTCCAGATGTCCCCATTGTGGATCAGCTGCTCCAGAACATCAGCTGCACCCACAGCGTTGCCCACCACACCTAAGGCAGGTCAGGCACATTGGAGCAAAGAGCTTTGCTTCTTTTAAACTGAAGTTGGTTTCATCACCCTTCTCCAGACTTGTAGTGTCAAAATAATTTTCTCCCCTTTTCTAATTTCTTTGCCATGTTTGTGCTGTAGGACCAAGAGGGCTGAGAAAAAAAAAGCTGGGTTTTATTTGAGACTTTTATTCAGAGTTAGCTTTTCAACACAAAGCAAACAAAAAAGGTCTGCTTGAGTCTTGCTCTGTGTATTATGTACAACAGCCCCCCTCCTTCTCCCTCTGGACATTAAGTACTTTGAGGCAAAGACTGGTTTGTTCTCTGTGTTGGGGCAGCACGTGGCATACCTAAAACTTACAATTTAAAAAATACAAATCCCAGGCACCTGAGGCAAGCAAACTGCAATCCATGCCCGCATGAGCACAGGCAACTGGCAACTCTGTAGTAAAACCAGCCAGGCCTATTGGAAACTGGCCAGATGGCAGCTACTGCAAGCTAAAAGGATTAATTATTTGGGGATCATGCCTGGAGAGCAGGCGTGATGAATGCAATATATAATTCCTTGTCACGACTGTATGTCAGCACTGGGAAATGAGGAACAGCCTGTACCCTGGGATATAGTCACAGACATCTTTGCTCCCTCTGAGAGTTTTTTTTATAAGACCCAGAAGATTAAGAGGGTCTCAACTTTTTAGCCTGAAACTGTTCATGTGAACTGCTATGGTCTATCAGCCTTTGCTTTCTGCAATTACATCGATGTCAAACATATTTTTTTATTTTATCTATTTCACAACTGTAGTGTTAATTATTTTATTGAGTCTGTGTAATTAACCATGTCATGACTCAAATTTCTACAAGGCTGCTCTGGTTTTTTTTTCCCCCTTTCAGCTCAGCACCTAAGACCCTGTAGCTGCCTTTTCCAACCAGGCATTTCACAAGATAGGTGCTACTGCTGCTGGCCAAACAAAACTGCCAGCCAACCTCTGAGAGTTCCTAAAATTGTCCGGCCTAATTAAGCACAGTTTGTGTAAGTGGAAAAATCCACTGAGGAGTTTTCTGCCAAATGTGCCCCGCAGGGCTCATCTGGGGTTACCTCTCTGCTGTGGGGGCTTGGCCGCCCTCTCCCACCTCCGGCCCTCACGCCGAGCTGTGAGGGCTGCGATCCTCCTGACCTGCCAAGTGGGGAAATTCCTCTGTTAGCAGAAAAAAAAAAAAAAAACAACACACCTCCCTGGCTTTTAATGGAACATCTCCTCCTGCATGGTGTGGAGACAAAGGCAGAGCTCCGGCGCGGCCTGCTCCTCCCGCCAGGCAGAGCGGCCTGGCTGCGCTCCCGTCCGAGCGGCACCGGCGACAGCCTGTTTTTGACAGCTCTGCATAAGCACGGTTATTTCTAGCACAGTTTCCCTGAGCTGTGCCAACAGGCTTTTTTTTTGTTGTTGTTCTTTATTTTTTTTTTTAACAAATATATTTTCAGACCCCATCTAGCCCAAGAGTGCTATATTCTCCACCTAGACACCGGTGTAGTGTTACAGGCCCTGGATGGGGCTGTGGGGAGGAGGAAGGATGACCTGAGTTCTTGTAAAGCACTTCTACCATAATCTCTGGGGTTTTACCCTCTGACCTGGATTTAACCACACGTGGTGAGAACACAGACAGGGCTCCAGCCACTCTGGCCCTGCTGCCTGCACATCTCCTCGTGCAAAGCACCACTTTACTCCTTAGGTACCACACTGCAACAAGAGACTAGGCAGAGCAAAAGGAATAAAGTAGGTATTTATTGAAAGGATACACCTTGGGCAGTGCAACATCCTGGCCAGGGCTACACCCAAATCAAATCCAAGACGGATCCTGGACATGAGTTTTTACACTTTTATAAGTTTTGGTTCATTTACATATTGGGGTCAATTATCCAGCCACAGCCCCAGACTATGAAGTCTCAGCCCCCAGCTTGCTCCCTTTCCCTCACTGTGATTTCTGCTTTTTGGATACCAGTTGTCCTTGATTCTCTAGCTAGAAAGGAATTGTTTTGTCTGACTACCCTGTGAAGAGACCTTACTAATACCTAACATGAAGTTTCAGAGTTACACACTAAGCAGCAGAGATTCTGAAAAACATAAAAGCTAAAACCCAAGGCATCAGTGGGAGCACAAGCTGTCTCTGAGGGAGATCTTTGCTGAGCAGGACTATGTGCAAATGCATGTCGAGCCTGTCCCCCTTTCATCAAACTGCCACAACTCACAGCAGTGCCCTGGCAAGGCTGGATTGAACTGAAAGGGAAGAATTGAAGCTCTTTGAGCAGCTGACTGTGCTTGCCTTTCCCAGTTGCCATCCCTGTCCCAAACTCCTTGACTGCCACAGACCTGGGCTCCAGGGCTGCTACCCTGCTTGTGGACTTGGTAAGGACATCTCCCACCTCATAAAACCACTCTTTGGGGATCTTTCTCATGTACATCCCTGGGTTGAATGAAGTGTACTCCTTCAGTAAAGCCACCTCCTTTTGGGTGGACTTCAATGACCCTAGTGGGTCTCTTCCAGCTCAGGATATTCTATGATATCACAATTTTTTAGATTTTTCTTTTGGTGACAAAGGACATATCAATGGACAATTGCAGGAATTCAGCAGAAAAACCCAGATCTAACTTTGGCTGCTGGATTGAAGGAGTTTCTGACTGGTTTTTGTGAGATCTGAGTGTGAGACAAAGGATCCCAGATTTCCAGGGTGCTTTTGCATTGCAGAGAGCTTCCCCACAGAGCCATTCCCTCAGCCCTTCAAGCCCCCTATTTACTTGTGTGCAACTTCTTTAGCTCTAATCTGCTACTTTGCTCTTGTGGAGCTGGAGCTAACACATATATAAGGCAAACAAAACAGAGGGAGTCCTCTAATGCCTCTCTGCACTGTTGCTCCTCAGAGCTAAACTAGATTTTAGGATCTTGTCTGTGCCCATTGCTGTTTTCTCACCTGAAACCATAATCTTCTCTTTGTGCTTTTGTGCTTTCCATCACTTCCATAGCAACCAATTGTGATGGCTCCGAGGATTATCGCTTCAGGAAGGAAATAAGCAGTGATGGAAGAAAGAAAGAACCTGTTTTTTTGCTCTGATCCTGCTTTTATGATCAGTGCAGATAAAATAATGTTCTTAGCTGATCCCCAGACAGTCCACAAGCTGAAAGGATCGCCACAAAGTTGGGTTTGTTTCCTTCTTTTCTGAGTCATTGTGTTCAAGGCTTCTGGCTGAGCCAAAACAATATGAGAAACACGTATACCAAGAGCCTGCTCACCTTGCTTGGCTGACCTGTCCAGCTCAATCAGTTCATGCAATCAAATTGACTTTCCTCAGAAAGGATCACCAGTCTGGCACTAATGCAGCACAAAATATTTCTGCAAATTCCTCAGTAATAAAAACATTCTGAGGAAAGGGCCTGGATAATGCATGCTCAGTGGTCACGCAGTGAAGGCTGG
This sequence comes from Toxostoma redivivum, assembly GCA_013397375.1. Classification (NCBI taxonomy): domain Eukaryota; kingdom Metazoa; phylum Chordata; class Aves; order Passeriformes; family Mimidae; genus Toxostoma; species Toxostoma redivivum. Next base: position 67,715 of record VXBI01011936.1, read on the forward strand.
GAAAACAAACAGAAAAGTTTCCTGAGCTTTTGGCTGGGCCTAACTGGTAGAAGTCCTATAGGTAACAGGGAGAGAGACTTTTAGAGATCATGAGGAACTTCTTATTTTCTCTCTAGTGCCTCAGTCAGATCAAGTGACTCAAATATCTGGAGTCATAAGAAACAACATTGAGGATACTGCAGGGAAAAAGGGGTAAGGTGAGCCCATCAGGCAAAATCTGCCAGGAGGGTGTGGAGGAGTACAGCTCTCTCAAAGTACTGCAGGGGGAGCAGGGGCAGCTGAAAACAGGGTAATGATGTGAGCGATCAGTCCTGGGGAAAAACACTGGGGAGAGACCCTTCCCTGGAGGAGAAGGATGGGGAAAGGGGGAAAGCAATGGAAATCTGTGAGCCAGCAGTGAGCTGTGCTACTCTCTGAGCTGATAAGGGAAATGTTACCAGGATCCAGAGTCAAAAAGGACAAAACCTCCTGTTTCTCAACTGCTGTCATTTTGCTGCAGATGTGGCTCTGCAGAGCCTGCCACACCTGGATCTCCGCAGTCATTTGTGCCCCATCTTGCAATGCCAGGCATCAACACCCACCAGCAGAGCAGCACAGAGGGTTTTTTGTGCTGCCCTTGTTGTCCTGAAAGGCCCCTGTAATTTGTATTATTGTTTTCCCAGAAGTGACTGTGTGTTCTGGAGAAATGCACATTATTTAAGGTGCTCAACGCAGTGATTTTGTAATCGCAGGTGCAGGCACAAATGGAAAACAAGCTGATTCCTTCAACAGGGTATGTGACTGCTAAACCTGACTAATCACCCCCTGACAGCAGCAGGAATCTGCTGGGGAATGAGCTTCAAGGAATGGCAGAGCTCAGATCCTCTCCTCAGGAAGCCCTCAGGGCCCTTCCCACTCCGGAGGAACCATGCCAAACTCTCCGAACTTGCTGCCCACTCCCAAAGAAGCCAGCTCCTGCAGAAGCCTGTGTATCTCGTGCCATTAATAAATGCTTTCTGGAGGGCACAGAACATCCACATGCTGGGTCTGTGTTCTGGTTTAGGGCTATGGAGGAGGCTTGATTTTTTTTGTCTTTTCTTGGGTAGAGGCGGTTTGTTGTGAGGATTTCCTTCTGCTGCTGTCCCTGGCAATGGCATGCCCAGGCAGGGCAGCAAGGCTGTCTCCCTCTCCACTAGAAGCCTGTTTTCCTGGGGAAAGGCCCCCTCTGCCTGGTGTGGTGCACCTGTACCCTGCTGTGTTCCCTTGTAGCTCTGAGGAGCTGGGGCTGGCACCTGGCTCTGGACTACCCAGAAAGCCCCATCTCACTGTTCTCCCGTGCTCACCCATGAGCCATCAGTGGGAAGGAGTCACAGGCACACTGCTCTACCATAGCCATGTTCTGGCAGCCTGAAACAAAGTGGTTGAAAGAAAAAGACTGTTCTGATGGAGAGTGAGAGGAGTGTGGTAGGTTGATGCCTGCAGCACCACTCACGATTTCATTGTGGCTGCTGGGATTGGCAGGAAAGTTCCAGCGCTGGTGTGTTCAGCACAGGTCTGAGGTGCCACCATCCCAGTGGGTATCTGTGGGCTTGGGGCAAAGCTACTCGTGTGGCTCTGTACAGGTGATGTCACACCTTCCCCATCTCCCAAAGTGCTGCCCCACCAGGCTGACAGCACCATTCTGGGAAAGGTGAGGTGAAGGTGACCTTGAAAAGCTGGAGAGAAAGCCATTTGCTTGAGTACTTTAGGAAATCTCTCCAAGGAACCTAACAAAAGCTCTAATCACAAACCACCTTCAAGCCTGCAGAAATAACAAAGGGGAGCTCAGAACCATGAACAGGGTAGTGCACTGAACTAATACATATTCACCACCTCTCACGTGGAGCTTGCATCCATCAGATCTGCTTCATTCTTCACAGTCTGATCCAAGACAGGTCATGCATTAGCTTTTTTCTTTTTGTTCAAGTCTGTGCTGGAGAATGGTGGTTCCAGTTCTGTTTACCAGGCTGTGCTGCAAAGATTGTTTAGCTGATGACTTTGGTGTGGTGTGTTAGAAAGGATGAGTTTCCTTGTGGGCATGTGCACAGGTACATAGAAAATGAAATTTTTTCTTGTTGTAAACTTCTGGGGCAAAACTAGGCTAGGATATATTTAGCAAAAAGCCCCAAAGGGACATTTTTCAGAATGTAACTCAAACTTCTTCACATCAGGGACATGACTGTCCTCTGTGTGGAGGTCTTTTCCACCACTTTGACAATGTAAAATGTCCTCCAGGGAAAAGCAACATTTTGTTTCCTTTTTGCTAAACTTTTTTTTTTCCTTACATGAAAAGGAAAGAAAGACAAGGTGAGAAAAGAACCTGAAAAAAAAAGAGAGATAATAAAAAATTTACTAGGATTTGTAGGCAGGACAACATGCAAACACAAGACTGCAAGGTCACATAAAAGTGAGGCTTGAATAGAGATAGTTAGGTCACATGGTCCCATAAAGCAGGGCCAGATGGACAGAAACCTGCTTTATTGCAGGTCTGAAACAGTCCAAATCTGTGCTGAAAACTCCCTTAAGCCCTCCCTCCCCATAAAAGCTTGCCTTTTCCATTCACCTTTTCCTGTTCCTTTGGCTACAGGATGACAAAGAGCTACAGCACAGGTGGAGGAACACAGAAAGCTTGTGGTGCATGCAGGCAAAAGGAACAAAAGAAAACACACAGAAAAGGCTGGTGATGTATGAAGCCAATAACTTAAGCCTTTCACACAAGCTCCTTCCTTAATTGCTGCATTTAGTGCCACTGGCGTAATCAAGCACGTGGAACTGTGACTGTTCAGTCTGACAGACCCTCAGACAGTGTAACCTCATCCCCTCTCCTCACTGCCTTCCCTGGACCCTTTCCAAGAGCATCCTTCCTTCTCTAACCCTGCAGCCTAGAAAATAAGTTGAAAATAAGTCAAAAATAAGTCAATGTTGGATACTGAGCTGGACCAGGATGCCCTGTATGCTGAAATGACTACTGTCAATATGCCACATTATATCAAATACCTAGAAGCCACAAAAATCCCCCAAAGTTAAAGCTGATCTGGCAACATCAACTCTGACTATATTTCTGTATTACAATTCCTGGGGAAGCAGATTTCATTTAAAAGGTGCCCTCCTGCCCTCCTCTCTGCTGTACATACAGCTGCCTCCATCCAGCTGTGACCATCTCTGTTTGCCTCTCTCTGCTCTAAGAAAACTTTGAAAAATGACCTGGTTTACAAAAAAAAAACAAAAATCTGTATTTTGTTGGGTTTTTGTTTTTTTGGTTTTTTTTAGTGAGAGTTTTAGTAAGCTAAGAAAATTTAGAGCTTTTTTCCCCCTCCATGCTTGCCAAAAGCATTTGGGCTAGTGCTCCAGAGGGTTTGAGGAGTTACCTTTGGAAACAGGAGTGGTGGTGAACTGTTAGCAAAGAGAGGGCATGGACTGAGCAGGAAGGATCAGGGTGTGAATTAAAGTAAAGTTAAACATCTATTCATCAGGGACATGGCTGTCCTCTACATGGAGGCCTTTTCTACCACCTTAACAAACACCCAGTGAAAAGCAATATCCCCTTTAAATTAAATGCTTTGGCTGCAGAGACATCTCATCCTGCAAAAACCAGGATCACATAGACGCTCTTGTTATGACATGAAGTACTTGGGCTGTGGAGTAACTCCAAGTTTATATTGTTTGGGAAACCCCATTATTATTATTATTACACTCCTTTTAAATTTCCTGACTTCCTCATGGCTCCTCTTCCAGCCTGAACTTTGCATCCTTTTCTCTCTTTCCCATCACTTAGTTGTAACTAATGAAAAGGAGAAGAGGGAAATGTAAAAGATAATTTCAATAGAGCATCAAAATTCCTTACCAACACTTGTTTTTCTCTGACTTCCACTCAAATTTAACAGTCTCACTCTCAAATATCATTGCAGACGCAGCACATTCATGCCAAGTCTTAAGGGATTTGTTCAGAATGAAAACGAGGTGGGGAAAACTGCATCTGTACAGGTGTTGGCACCATTCTGCCCCCTCCAAAGTTCATAGGCACTTTACCACCCACCCCAGGTGAAGCTGGAGCACTCCTGGGAGAGGAGTGTGAGGTGATAAACACCAGGGAGAGCAGGACTGGCAGAGCCAATAAAAATAGGATAACAGGAATTAGCTGAATAAGTAAGACATAAATGTCCTCTTCCTACAGCCCTGTTCCTCATCACTGCTCTGCAGAGAGAGTAACTAAATTAGGCAGAAGAACCTTTAGGAGGAATATGACGGGAAGCGGAATCCTGACAGCAAGGTCTGTTAGGCTCCCAAATGTGCCTCAAGGGAAGCAGCGGACGCTTGAGTCATCTGAACAATAGACTGGACCAAGTGCTGGAAAATGGGCAGGAGGGAATCCATCTGCATTAGCAGAGGGACGTCTCACATGACCTCATAAGTTGTTTCCACCCATAAATCTGGGATTCTGCGACAAGACCTGAGCCAGAAGAGGACTGGGACAACATCACAAATGGAAACACCCGTATCCATTTACATGGGAGCTTTGGGTGACCACGCTGACCTATGTGTTATGTGAATGACAACTCATATTCTAGTGTGGAAACTGCTTTCCATCACCCATGGATTTGGGATCTGACTTGTGGGTTCACCTCACCACCCAGCCCATTTCCTATTTACGGGGTGAGAAAAGAAACCTGGGACAACTGTGTCACTTAGTTGTTCTTCATAGCTAAAATGCTTCATCTAGACTAGGCTCAGTGGTTTCTGAGGCCTTCTAGATTCTTTTTTTCTTTTTCCAGTGTTTGACTTTTGGGGACCTCCATCTGGGAATTTTTGTGGGAAGGAAGAGCCCACAAGTCTATTGATCTTAATCCAGGATGAACAAATTTAGGCCTTTCTCTCAGCACCACAAATTTAAAAAAAAATCACAGTACAGAAGTAAAGAAACAAGCAACAAAGATTAAATGGCTTTAAAAACTGGGATCATTTTGATTTATAATAATGCACCCAATCCACCAGTTAGATTTTAATACTCTTAGTATCAACTTCATCCCTTCAAGGATTTCAGGAAACCTTCCTCTTCTCAGATGAGTAAAATATCAGCATGAGGAAGCAGGGACCTATTTCTCAGGACATGGGAAAGTAAGTATGAGACATTCTCTTCCTTATTGCCTGAAAAATGAAGTTCTCATTCATACCCTTGCATGTACACGCCTGCACACCACTCCTGGTGGCTCATTCAAAAGCCAGGGTTCAAATCCACCAACAACTTCTCTAAGCTCCCATTCTCACCCTCCTTCAGCTCTCCCAAGAAGAGGGATGGAGTGCCCCAAGCACTGCAAGCCTTTCTGTGCTCTGTGTCACCACAGTTCAGCACCACTCCTACCCTCCATCCATCTGAGAGCATCAGGAACCCCTGGGTACCAAGAGCTGCCCATCACAGTCCAGCAAAGGGCATCCACCCGTCCTGCCTGTGGCTCCTCCTCCCATCACTCACCCCAGGAAAAGTTTCCCTCGTTGTTAATGAGACTTGCAAAGATTTATTAGACCCTCATTACCTGGCAGGACTGACAAAAAGCAATAATCAATGAGTCATTTAGGCAAAGAAAGAGCTCCTGAGAGTGCCATTATTAATTCTGGGAATATAATTTTGTGTGGCACCAAGAAATGACACTGATTCAGGCTTTGAACACAACCCAGGGAGTTCAAAGCACTCCGTGGACTCATGCATTCAGGCACACAGGCATGGATGTACATGTGCATTCCCACTCCTGGTGATGCCTATCAGCCAGGGGAAAGGAGATGAGTTAGTCTGTTCTGCTCTGGCTGGACTGGGCACATCTACAGCCAGAGTCACACCTGATCCCTCACCTTGTCCTTCCAGACACCAGCTCTGAGCAGCATTCCACAGTGGCAGCTCTCCTATCCCCTGCCACAGCCCCCTACTGCCAGCAGGACACAAACACCCTTTTGCTTGGGCACCAAAAACTCAGCCCTTCCCTTCACTGCACCTGAGGGAACAGCAAAGCTTCCTGCAAGTGTTTAAAAAACAATTCAGGAGCCCTTTGGAATTGCATCCCTAATCTTCCCAGGTTAGCCCACTCCAAAATTCCCACCTGTGTGCAATTTTAAAAGCTCAAATCCTTTCAGTCCCTTTTAGACCAGGCATCTGCTTGGCCCTAGGGGTGAGATGTAGGAAGATGAGTTTGGGGAGCTCTCCCTGGCTCCTGCTCCAGCACAGCCCCTGCTGCTGGCACATGAGGATGTCAGGAGGAACACTGCTCACCTCTGTGAAGGGAGCCAAGTCCTATTTCCATGATGCAACTGGGCTTGAACAGGCAAGGGAGTGACTGGGATGGTCTGGACATGCAAGGTCTTCTGCAGAGAGTAATTAGGAGCTGCTGTGATTTCCTCATCAGCTCTGGTAAGGGCTGGCTTGACAGGGGATAAAACTGGTAACACTGGAACCTTTCATCCTTTTAGCTCCTCCACTAAACAACGTGCACCTGAAAGTATGATCTCAGAGATCACAAACTCAGCTGAAAGCAAGCTCAGCTCACAGGCAAGGCTTGGTGGTGGCCTTAGAAGCCATATGCTGGCTCATCAGCCTCGATGCAATCAGCTCCAAAATAGCCTAAACCCTGGACAAATATGCTGGATACCAGGAAAAACCCAAATACTAACACACAGCAGGCAAAGAACTCCCAACCTGTGGTCTGCCCATGTGGCTGTGACATGCAGTGCAGGCATCCGTGGCAGCTGGAATCCAGCAGCTGGCTAAACCAGTGGGAGAGGTGCTGCTGGGGTGCCTGGCTCTTGCTCTGCTGTGTGGAGAATCGAGGTGTAAGGGCACATCCTGCCCTGAGGAACTGGTTAATCCTGCTGGCTCGAGGGCTGAGTGCAGCCAGTGACTTGATTGGATTTACAGTGTTAAGCCAGTTATTGAATCCAATTAGTAGGGTCCTGCATGCACAGAAGTGGATCCACCTGGAGACCAGGAGGGTGGTTATGGGCTTGTGAAACAGAATCTGTGCTGAAGAACAACCAGGCATTGCTGCACCCCTGGGCCTGCTACCTGGAGCTGGGAGAAAGTGGATTTTGCAGTGTGTGACTAACCCCAAAATGTGCCTCTGTGCAGCAACATGACTCACTTCCTTTTGAGGACAAACAATTTCCCCCATTCCCACAGGTCCAGCAACATGAACAAACTTGTACCTCCATCACAGGACCCCCTTCCTGCCGCCTGGGGCATCCCAGCATCTCCCACCCCTTGTGCCACTGATGGCAAGTGGCTGGGGATGGAACAGACACCAGCACTGAATGCATCAAAGCTGCCCAGAGAGCTTCTTTCCACAAACAAGAGGCACGAAAGGATAACCAGGATTCCTGTCTCCCTCCTGCCACTCTGATGTTCATCTTCCCACGCTGAAACACAGCATCTCCCTCCTTTCCTCTGGAGAACACAGCTCCCAACACACACTGCACTGCTGAATGGGATCTCCTTCCCATTCAGGTGGGAATGAGTGGCCTCAAGTCATTTGTCCTGTCAGACCTCTTGTTCCTTTCTGCTCCTCGCCCCTCCTATGGGAACACAACCCACAGGGCCACGTCCTCTGGATGCCTGGGACTCATCGTGTCTGACTTTGGAGATTTGCAACAGAGATCTGAGTAATTAAGAACCAAAGCTACATTTCTGTGTCAATGTCATTATGAAGATATCACTGTAGCTTTTTAAAACCATCTTACCTCAGCTAATCCATAGGGAAGACTTTCCTCCCTCTGGGACAGAGAGATGCCCTTCTACTCCCAAAATTCAAAGTGTGCAGAGAGTTTTTAACCTCTCTACCCCAAAATTAAGACAAATGCCCCAGTTTTTCTCAGACAAACCAGTAAAGGGAAAACAGCAATGGTCATATAAATAACTGTCTGATCTGTCCAGCATTGCAGTCACTTTGGTGGCTCTGTGTCCTTGTTCTTCTTGTGCTCACTTTTCATGAGCAGAGAGCAGAAATGTTCATGGAAAATGGATTTCAGAGGCATGTGCATAACTGTTCCTGGAAATCTAATTTTACATGTTCAATAAAATCATCTGCTACCAAACAAGAGTTGAATAGGAAAAACCCATGAAGACACTTAGCTGACCACTGCACAATTACCTTCACTGGGTTCAAAGAGCAGAAAGTGTGAATGCATCCCAGCAAATGTACAAGTAATATTGTTAGGCAACCAGGAAAAAGCAGCTAAAATCAAATGATTAATGACTTTTGGGGTTTGGTTTTTTTTGTTTTGGTTTGGTTTTTTTAATGTGGTATGAACAGGAAGATTTAAAGCTCAGTTTTTGCAAGATATTTCTTGCAGGAGCAGATCTGTTTGGAAATCCAGCAGATGCCTGAAGATAATGGCTGTGAGAAGCCCTAAATACCCATCTACCTATCAAGTGTGTAGACAAGCTCACCAAATGATAACATCTCGTTACCTTCCCAGGAAATAGGGAAAAAATTATCAGTAAGGCAAAAAATAAAAAAGGTACTAGCTAGAATTTCTGAAATCCCTTCCAGCTCTTGACTAAGATATTTTTCTTGTCACAGAATAAACCAAGGACTGTTAAAAAAACACAGTTGCCCAGGGTAGCGGAAAGGGATGTAAGACAGAAGAACTAAAAAAGCACCCCGGCATGATACAGGAAAAACTCCATCAAAAATAATGAATCTAAATTCACTGCCTCAGTGGCTGAAGAAACAAAGGATGAGATTGTCTGGCTCTGGACGTTGAAGCCTTAATGTGCTGCTAATAATGTTTATATCATAAAGCAGTGTTGCTGCATTAGCTTTGATTTAGCAATGCCAGTTTACATCAGCTCAGGAAGCCATCTGTAAATTCAGCTCCACAAACGTAAATACAGTGAAGGAAGAAAGGCTTGGTCATCCCTGGAGGACATCAGAAGGGGCTGCTGGGCTGACCTGGGCATTTCCCAGTGCCCACCCTGCTGTCACAGCTTTGTCACCTGTCTGAGGTACAAAAGGGACACGTGGTCTGTGTGGCTCAGCCGCTGGCTGTGCAGACCATCCATTCAGTCCTGGCAGTTCTGCTTGACTTCACCCCAGCTGTGCCCCACTCCAGCTGCACAGGGGACAAGCCTCAGAAACTCTCCAAAACTCCAAGTGCCAGTAGATTTTCGGATAAGACTGCAAAAATTATATTAACAGATTGCTGGGACCAGACAGTTTCACTCAAGAGCTCTGAGGGAACTCAGACTTGAAATTGCTGACCTATTCAGTACAATACCACAGCAGCTGTTGAAACGGCGAGGCACCACAGGAATGGAAGGTGGCAAATGTTACATTCATTCTTAAAAAGGGCCTTTAGAGGTCATCCAGAAACCTGTGGGCTGGGAAGCCGGGCAAGGCAAATTGACAGAAAGCATAGCAAAAAGCAGGATAGCTAAAAGTGTGATAGAATGGGAAAGAGCAAAGTTTGTTGAGTGAGAGCTCAGGCACTGCAAATCCATTAGTGTCAAGACCTGGGCAATTTGACATATTTGTAAAAGATCCAGCTGCAACCAGGTGGAGAGTAATCTCAGAAAACTGAATGGCAGGTTGATGAAATAACCTATGAAACTCACCAGCAGCAAATAAAAAGTGAGGAATGTGAGAAACCCAAACCATACTGAGACCATCAGGAGCAGGAAGGAAACCTTAGTCAGTGAGTTTGCTGAAAATCCAGCTTACTCCTCAACAGGTGTTAACTATGCAAAAAAAAGAGCCTTAAGAATGACTACAGAATTAAAAGAGAGTGAGAATATCTCCTTCTAGGAACCCTGCTTCAAACACAAGGTGTCCACCAAAGACACAGAAGAGATGAGAACTACAGCAGAGTCCTTCTTCTTGGCCACCTCAGCTGAGAAGGGATGTGAGAGAGATCCTGACAACTCAGCATGGAAATGCGACCAGAAGACCATTATTTGTGCCCCTTGTCATCAGGGAAAGGAAGCACAACCCAATCTATTGGGCTGGAGGTCCAATACGAAGAAAAGGAAGTACTTCTTTCACACAATGCAAAATTGAATTATGACACTTGTCAAAGGATGCTGTGAAGACCAGAATTATAAAAGAATTCCAAAAGGGGTTAGCTAAATTCTTGGAGGCTTGACCCATCTGCAGCTGTTAAACACAATGACCCAAATGCCAGTCAAAAATTCCCTTAACCACAGTCGGCTCTCTACTGAGCTGGTAATATCACAGAGGAATTGTGCTATGCTTGCCCTGTCCTTACACCCTTTACCTCACAGTTTGCTTCTGGAATGAGCTGCCCAATTAGCTTTGCTCAGAGCCACTATCACTGCATAAGACACATTACACATGGCATGTTTATTAAGAAATTGGTATTTATTGCAGGTGTTGGTCAAGTTTGTTCACCTCACATGAAAGTTTTGTCTCTGGCAGGTGCTAATATCTGATACCTTGGGAGAAAGGCATTTCTGTCCTAAAAAAATCTATCATGCCCCTGAAAGTCTGTAGCAAAGACCAGCTCCTTCCTGATCTCCCACAGCTGCTCTACTAAATCCATAAACCATGACAGTGGATTACCTTTATCATCGATTTAACTGTCACCACTAAAAGTAGTTAGCAGTCATGAAATAAGCCAGCAAGCGCATTTGAAGCAATGTCCTCCCGAGGCACATATTTCCTTTTATTAGTCTTAAATTAATTCTCCTTCACTGTGTGGCGTGTGCCTTATTCTCACTTTGCAGCATGAGTAAAAAGGAAGCACTGATCACTTTCCATCTCCTGCACCATAATTTTGTTCGCTCAACTGCTCTCCCTTCTGCTGCTTCCCTCTTCCATCTGACACAGGCCAGGATTACACAACCATGAGGGATTCCTTTCCTTGCTGAGGTGGGGCTGCTGTGCTGGGCACAGTGAAGGAGAAGGTCTGGGGATGAGTTATGGATCACCTGCAAGAGGAGAGGGGCAGGTGAGAATCCCTCGCTGCTGTGGCTGGACCACACTGGCACCACAGTGCTGGGTTGGGTGTCTGTGCTCAGCCTGCTCAGTGCAAAAAACAGCCTGTGTTTTTCACTGCTACCAGTCTGGCATCTCGTGCCAGCTCTAGGCATTTCCTTTCTGAAGAAAAAAACAACCAAGGTTTGATCATTCACTTCTGGGGTTGTGCTAAACTTGCCAGCATCTGTTCCATCTGAACGGCAGGGGAAAAACACCAGTCCTGGACTGGGAGAGAAAGGGAAGGTACCAAGTTGTAATGTGAGAAATGAAAGCAAGAAACACAGCATCTTGAGAGAGGTTAAAGACAAAAACAAATGCTGTGAGCAGGAGCAGAGACAGATTTCAGAGGAAAGGAAGGAAGACAGTGACTAAAGCACCAAGAGTGCAAACATGGAAACTGAGTCCAGACTCCCCGGGTTTCTTTGTACTTGTTTTTCCTACCATTTCACAGAAATCATGATGCTGGCGGGATCCCTCTATACCCAAGGTCAGTGATGTCAATGAAAGTTGGTGGAGCTGCACTGATTTGTATCCATTAAGAAGCAACTTTCTCAAATTTCCCAGAATTACTGGAGTTTAAAATAATGCCCTGAGAACCCAGCTGAAAACAACAGTTAGGATTAGCCTTAAGTCAGGTCATACTAAAATCTAATTAAAGATTATTTAGAATGTGTCCATTAATTTTTAAGAGTTGCAAAATTCCTAACTTTGGATGGTTACATTGAAAACACAACCCTGGAAAAACATTTGTGTGACACTTTCCTACCAGTTCAGGAGTCACAGCAAATGCATAGAACTCTACAAATTCCAGCTCAGCAACCAACTATTTTAGAAGGCAAAATAAGTAAATATTATCTCTGTTTCCCCCCAAGCTTCTGTTTAACTTCTTGGATTTACCTTTCCATCACTCTCCCCTTCCTTCAAAATGTGAGAGATTTTAGAATAAAAACTTCAGGATAGGAAAAAAAGAGGAAAAAAAATTGGTCCTTAATTTGTTTTAAAAAACCACCATTTTTTGTTGTTTGGTTTGGGGTTTTTTCGGTTTGTTTTTTGGGGGGGGGTTTTATGAATGTTTGTCAGGTCAAACTAAAGCTTGTCAATATTTAGGGGTCCCTTTGCAGACAGAACCCCTCCTTGCTCTCATTGTGACTGCACGAGCTGAATACAAAGCCTTTTCAGTACTTTTTAAACTGTCAAGCTGTATTTTACAAGACACAATCCACTCTTCCCTGTGAACTCCTCCCTCCCTTTGCTCTCTGTCAGTGACTGCCCTGATATGGCTGGGGCTGTCTCAGCTGAAGGTGACACGGAGGGAGGGAGGGAGGGAGGGAAGGAGGGAGGGAGTACCCATCTGGTGACACTCCACCACGGTGCCATCCTCACTGCCCGGACCTCTGGTCCTGCTGCATTTTATAACCCGATTAGCACACACTTGGGTTAAATTCAGACAGATTGCCTACCAGCAAAAGGCTCAATATCCCATTATCAGATTTGTGAGCCCGCCATCCCTCTTGATTTAGGATGTAATAGAAAGGACTTTGGCTTAAAAATGAGTCTTGACTATGCAAGTCGTAAGTGCACTGGGTGAAGATACTCCACAGAATCATATGCAGGACAACAATTTTAAAACATTTTTTATTTAAATATTAAATAAAACACATCAACTAATCATTTTGGTGTACACCTCTCATTTTAACATAAGAAATAAAATGATTGTTCAGTCATGATAAAAAATAAACTATACATCTCAATTAAACCAATCACGTGTCTTTAAATACCCTATTGCATTGCAGTCTGCAGAACAGCACTGTCAAGATATCTACAAAAAAAACCCCAGACTTTTAAAATGACCTCTTCTGCTCCAGCAATAATTCCAAAGAGGTTCTACAGCAATTGGAAAAGAAAAAAAAAATACTATGAAAGTAAAGTGCTTGTCATTGCTCAGGACAGGAAACAAAAGAATCTGTGGCCGTTAGATCCATGGCATTAAACAAAACACAAATTGAGGAGGAAGTTCTGTGGTTTAAGTACGTGTGCTACCCCTTAGAAAATTGAAGGCCAAGTTGCTGCTTTGTGACAAGCTGGCTTCTTCTTGCCCTCCTCTCCAGCCATATATTTTTTGGGTTGGGCTTTTTGGGGAGTTGTTTGTTTGTTTTCTTTTAAACCCACACTACAAATGAGCATGAGACTTTGGTGTTTTCTCTGCTGCAAGGCACCACTCATTAACAGGAGTTCAACTCAAGCAATTTTCTATCACTTTGAAGCTTCCAGACCATGGAGCAGCAGTGGCAAGCTGGAGATGCACCAATACAGACACACAGATACAATACACATATAAAGAGGTTGTTTATGGAGAGCCACAGACAGAGCCACATGACATCTTCAACTCTTCCTACTCCCACCAATTAACCTGGTCAATCTTTGGCTTTTTTCTTTATTTTTCCTTAAAAAAAAAACAACCAAAAACAACAACTAAACAAACCAAACAAAAAAGAAAACCCAAAAAAACCCAAAACAGGTCTCTATATTATTTGCAAATGTGTAATACTGCAGGTTGCATGAAGCCAAGGTAACTTGAAGGCACCCTGTGTCACACTAGGGAGATGGGTCCTTTAAGCATTTAGACAGAATGCAGCTATGCTCTGACACTTGGATGGCAGCTCCCAGCCAAGCTGTCTCACTGTCTGCTCACCTGCTTCCAAAGTTTGCACGCACTCCCCAGCTCATGTCTGTGGGAGCACAGCCTGTCCTCCCCTTTACACCTCAGCATAACCTCTATTGACACCAACAGAAGTCATGGTCTGCCTTGGGAGGGGACTCGGGGTTTATACCAGAAACACAACAGAAGCATATTACAAAATATAAAAAATAACTAGTGTTATATAGTTTTCTGCTTCCTATTTATATACATATACAGCATTAAAAACCATACGAAAAAACACCTATCTAATGCAAAACCTCGTTTTGCTAATATGCCAAAAAACAAACCAACCAAAAACAAACACCCAAAGATTGTGCTGTTTTACTCACTTTTAATACAGTTTTGTTCAGAAAAAGCTGTACTCCATTAGAGTAGAATTCTGTCCTAGCCTATTCGTTTTGTCTTTGTCAGTATATAATTATAACCTCAATATTGCACATTTCCCCAAGAGTCAGTTCTGTTTGGACCCTGATAATGAAATGCATAAAAACATAATTAGCAGCGGAAATAACAATGTGCAGCACTAAGAAATACCCCTCAGGCAACTTTGTAGGCAACCTCCAGGAGGGCTTTTTAAAAAGAAAACCCTTCCCATTACCCCACAGGTGCTGCTGCTTCCCTCCTCAGTGCCTCGGCAAGAATATGAACAAACTTAAGAGTTTATAAAAAGATTCCTAAAGATTATCCAGACCAACAAATACAGGCATGTGTGCACCTGTGTGTATGCACACATACACACACACATACAGCACTCCCAAACAAACATCTCTGCAAAAGACCAGGCATTATGCAATTAGGATCCTGATTATCAAGGGTATATTTCCAATAGTTACTGCTTCTGTACTAATTAGAAGGGCATGCTGAGCTTTTCCAGCTGATGTATCAAGCAAGAAGTTCACAGTTTTCATTTAAAGTATGTGTATCTGGGAGGTGTGGAATGGGGATGTTGGTTCCTTTAAATAAAATGAGTGTTAACAGGAGGGAAAAGGAAAAACAACAAATGGCGATGCTTCCATTTTTGTCTCCTATGAATGCATAATGCTGCATGCCACTGGTTTTCTGTTTATTTTTTTTAAAAGAGGTAATCATCTTCACAAACCCATAAATGAATATTGTGAAAAAGGGAGGCTCTGGTCCCTTCTTTGAAAAGCCTCTCCCTGCTGTGTCACCACTACTGACAGCTGCTAATCTTGCATAACAGCAGAGCTGTATTGGTCTGACTTGAGTACAGTACCGAAGAGTTCTTCCCCGACCACATCCCTCCCTGCCCCCACAAATGCCCCACCCACCTGCCCCACCATTATTTTTTTCCTTTAAAAAAAAAAATTCAGTTTCTATTCGTATTTGTTCAGTGCAAGAATAGTAGAAGCAAAAAGACATACATATTGCTTGTTTCAGTCCTATAAAGTTGCCAGCTTTCTGAGCCAGACAGCCTCTTCACATACTTCAAAATTTATTGCTTCTGAGAGTCACTCGTCCCCACGCCGCCAGCCAGCCACAGAACGGGTGGCGAAAATTCCCCGCAATGAGAGCGGCCCCAAGCTCTCACTTGACCAGCACAAACTTCCCCAGCTGGCTGGAAGTCAGGTCCTCCATCTCACAGTCCCCGTGGTGCTGCAGAGTGACGGCGTCGTAGCTGGGGGACGGCGCAGAGAAGCTCTGCTGCTGGGAGAAGGGGGCGGCCAGCGGGGCCGCGCTGCTGCTGCTGATGTACAGGTGAGTGTCCAGCAGGTGAGCAGCCGACGACACCGGGGACACGCTCACGCCGAAGAAATGAGGTTGGAGCAGTTGGCTGCTGCCAGCAAAGGCCAGCTCGAACGAGTTCTCTCTTTGCAGCTCTGAGAGCAGGATGGGGTTGGAGGCTTTGCAGGTAGCTGGCCCGTCAGAGGAGGGGATGCTGCTTGCTGCAGGTGTCTGGGAAGTCTGGGGACAAGCTGTTTGGAGTAGTTGGTGATGCTGGAACTGGAGCATTCTGAACAAAATCCAAGGGGAAAGAGGTTAATTTGCATTGCTGGGATTAATTTCATGTTCTATTCCTTCCTTTCTTGCCCCTAACCTTGACCATAACTTTCCCCTTTGTTTCCTTCTCTCCTTACCCCAGGCAGTACAATCAAAGCAAGCTGCCCATGCCAGGCTTTCCCTCATTCTGCAGAGGGCAACTATCACAACCAAGTTTATCTGGTCACGACTTGGCCACCTAATAATAGATGTTCTAGAAACAATGTGTGCAGATAAACCGGAAGCTCAATTTTCCATCTTGCTTCTATGGGAATGAAGAGGTGCCACCACACATGACATTTGAGGCCACTGGAACTGTGCCTCCTTTGTGGGCTGTAACTTTTCCAAATTACAAGGTCTCACTTCCTTACCATGGGAAAATTATAGGAGGAGGCAGAGGAGGAAAGAAATCATTCCCAAAACTAACAAAGAAAAACACAGCTTGCAATAGGGAGAAGCAATGTTTTCCCCCGCACTACCAAGCTGCTTCTCAATTCAGCAACCTCCAAATATTTGAACATTGAGATTTTTGAGTGGAATTGCATGTCCTGTGTTACGTGTGCCAGGGCAGGAAGCCACAAAGGAAGCCAAGCAGTTTACCCACTGCCACACAGCAAAGATGGAGGACAGGAACCCCCATTGAACAAACCCCCGACCTCTTTTGCTGTGTTTACCCCTCCTTGCTTACCCTTAACCCAAAGTAAACCCAATGGAAAGACACCAAAGCTCCTCCCTCACCTCTGCTGCTGCAGCACCTCCTCCAGGAGGCTTCTCCCCTCTCTGCTGCTCCCACTGCTGCTGTACATGCAGGTGTTGGGCTGTGTGTGCTGGAAAGGGCTCATGGCACTCCTTGCTGCCCGAGAGGAAGAGGAGGACTGACACACCTGCCGAGCAAAGCCTTTGATTTTATTCAAGCCGAGAAAGCCCTTGGCTCGAGCGTTCTTCCGCAGCTGCTGCCTAAAAGCCTTCAAGCCTGTGGGACATGAAGAAAAGAAATGCACTTTAATCCTCCTCAGTTTGCCTACAGTACAGATCAGCCTGCCTGGGTGTGAGAGCTGGGCTAGAAGAGACTCCAGTTCACGTTCACCCTCTGGCTGGTAGTCAGAGCAGGATTTAGGTAATGAAACAGGGACTGGGACAGCTGCACCCTTGTGCAGATGGACACACACAGCAAAGGAAAAGCCTGAGAGGAATCATGACGTTGTGCACTCCATATTTTAGGAGGAAGGTGGAGCCTGCCATCCCACTCACGGCAGCAGAAATATCTCCATGGGCAGGCTGAATCAGTGACTGAGAACCTTTCCTCCAGGCACCTTCCCCAGGGCATCCCAGCCTCCCTCAGGGAGGATATTCTGGATATTCAACCCATGAACACAAAAGGCAGAATATCCAGGTGTCCAGCCTCAGCATACCACTAACGGGCAGCAAGTCTCCCTGTACCCTACCCTTTCCCAGGGGCTGGTGGGAGGGTGCAATTCCTCAGCAACAAAGCCAGGAAGACATTACCTTGAGTTAATGAGGTATCAGATGCTCTTCTTCCTTCTTGGAAGCTGACAGGCAGGAGAGAAGCACCTCCCATGCAGCCCTGGGCTTGTAACACGGGAGCATCACGCTGGGAAGCAAGGAAAGGCGACGTCATCCTTACTGTGGCTGGGCTCCCCGTCATTACTTGACCTGCCAAACAGCTGCTCAGGGCCACTGAGCTGTCATTTGAAGATGAAGTAAGACAGCTGTCTGAGCTAGTTCCCTCTGTGGGGCTGGCAGAGGAGGAAATGACTATACCTATGGAGGGGAAGGAAGGAGAGAAAGAACATTCCCAAGATGAGTACAGGAAGGAACAAACATGACATCAGAGCATTCTGCCCACCTACACTGGCACTAATAAACAGCCTCGAACTGGAGAGGTGTCCAGCAACTCGTGCTGTCCCAGGGCTTGACTCCAGCAAGGGGTCATCAACAAACAACCTCAGTTTGGGCTCCTGTCCAGCTGGCAGGGCTTGGCCAGCAACGCCAGGATCACCAGTCTGTGCTGGATCAGGCACACAGTGTTTCTTTAGCACAACCAGGATGATTGTTTTGTGTACAGTTGTGCTTATTTGGTTGGTTCACAGGGTCTGGGTATGTATCAAACACAGTCAGTGAGATTTTTTTTGTTAAATTCAGGCACTTTCTCCTCCCCCAGTACAACAGCAGAAGCAAGCAGACCAGGTTTGTACTCCCCTCTGAAGAGATCTAGGTGAAATGCAACAGCACAACTTCTCTTCCCTAAGGGTTCTGCTTATCTGTAAGAAGACAGAACTGGGGAGGGCAGAGTACAAACCTCTCTTCTAGGCTTTCCTACCCAAATTAAGGTAAAATCAGCACATTCTCACTCAGCATTTGGGCTCTATACCACTCCTCCTCTGCTCTTTTCCTCTGCCTAGAGACACCCTTCATCTCTCCCAGACTTACTTACATGGAGGGACGTGCTGATAGAAATGGGTGGTCACTTCAGCCAGGGTATGCCTCCTGCTGGTGTTGCTAGGGATGCAGATGGGGTGGTCATATGCCTTAATTTCATCTTCCAGCTCCTTCTCTTGCCTCACTTCCTCACTGATGGTGGTCTCCAGCAAGCTGTTGGGGGAGATGGAGCGGTTCCGGAAGAGCCCATTGAAGTTGGTATCCACAGGGAAGAACACAGGCTGGAAAACATGCCAGATCACAGACTTCAGGGTCTTTTCCTTATTTCTGCACTGCCTTTTAATACTCTCCATAATTCTGTGGCATTCTGTGTCTTCAGTAGCAATATTGTTTGAGAGGCTATGTGACACCATGCCCAAATGCCAAACAAAACTTAGGAGGGAGAGAAAAATAGTCACAACCCCCATTGTTGTAGATTGGCAGAACAATGAAAAAAAAGAAGCAACACAGAGTTTAGCTGGGAACACCAACCTGTAATGGATTGCTTATGTCACAGTCCATTTCTGCCTGCAAGGATGGCTGAATCAGGCTCTGAGGTTGCTGGTAAAGCAGAGATGATCGCAGGGTTTCACTAGTGAGAGTGTCCTGAGGCATCTGGAGAGAGAGTGATGCACAGAAGCCATCACACACACTGCAGTTCCACGTGACTTTTCAGATACTGGAGAGTCACAGAATTTCAGAGCCACCTTCCCTGCAAGCTTTCTCCTCCTGCTTTCTATGAAAACGAACAAAGCTAATCCATCAATGCCAACACAAACACAGAACTCCTCCTCATAAGTTAGGCAATTTAACTGGAAGTGCAATTTGCAGAGGCACCCAAACCACACTTTAAAGGGGGTGGGGGCGAAGAAAATAAAATGAATGTCAGAAAAACACATTAAATGACTCATGGAGCACTTCTGAGGAGCCTACAGAATATGCAACAAAGAAGCATAGCCAAGCCATGCCTAAAAGGGCAGACTTCCATGAGAAGTCTAATCCTGTGGCTCATTATTGACCTGCACTGGACGCAGACTATTCTTTGGACCATGACCCGCAGTCACTTCCTAGGAAACAGGGCATTAATATTCACTCAGCCTCCTGCTGAGGAACAGCAGGCTGTGTCCTGTCAGAGGGCACCACTATCAGAACTGGTTTCCAGGAGCCTGGCAGCTACATGGAAAGGAGATCCCGAGGTGCCTCCTGCCCTCACCTCAGCGTTGGTGATCTCAGAGCTCCTGGGCCGCGGCTGCCGGCCGGCTGCCGGCCGAGTGGACCCCTGGCTGCTCCGGTACTCCTTGAGGCGCTCCAGCAGCAGGTAATAAATGGCAGCAAAGTGGTTGTAGCTGCTGTTCTGCAGAGACTGGAAGACATTGCAAGGGCCTTTTGAGTTACAGGTAATGCAAGTGGCCAGAACTCATCACTAAGGGCTCAGAGTAGCACATTCAAAAAAAACCAAGCAAAGTCCAGAAGGGCAGTGAAGATTTTATGCTGTGACACCAGATCAAGGCCAGTCACTGAATGACCCAAGAGTGCACCACTGGCATTCTGGTGGTCACTGGAGATGTATCTAAAGGGCAAGAACTCACCTCTATAGTCCTCTGCCTGTCGATGCCAAGGGTCTGCATGATCCCAAGGACCTGCTCGTTGTAGTCGCCCAGGTTGGAGTTGTAGTTTTGCATGGAGAAGGACAAGGACTGCTGCTGCTGAAGGGAGGGGTCAGCCTGCATCCACTTGTGCTGCTTTATCTGGGAGATGGTGATCCGCTTGGTTGGGTCCACAACCAGCATCCGTCGGATTAGTGTTTCACAGTCTGGGTGACAAAGACAAACTCATGAGCAAGGGGCAAAAAATAACAGCCCAGCCCCAGGTCACTGCTAAGAACACTTCCCAGCAACAGTGTGAAAACAGGAATTAAAGGTTTGGGAGCAGCTGATGCCTGATCTGACTACCAGATATTCCAGACAGCACAAGAGATGTCCACATGTTTATCACAAAAACATCTCACTACAGGAAATGAAGCTGTACTGGATACCAGGTGGCCTTGCACCTTGCACAAGAGCTGGTTTTGAGAGGATGCAGGTTTAATGGCATTACATCCACATTAAATAGGTCAGAACTTAGTACAGAACCCCATCACATACAACTTCCTGGTCCTGGTCCCATACTGCTTATTTACTTATAACCAGGAAATACAGCTGTTCATGGCTATAACTGATAAACTTCAGACTTCAGCAGATAATCTCCACGTGACAACAGAGGCACGTTCACTTGGTTTTGAAATCAAATCAGAGAGAGGTGATAACACTCTTCAGTTTCATGTTTCTCATCAGACTGCTGGAGTTCTCAGTAAACACTGCTAAGCCCCACTATTCCTACTCCCCTTGGCAGCACAGCCACACTGGAATACACCCCTTCTGCATAGCTAAAATATCCTAGAACTACACCTGTCTCAGCATTGCAAGCTAGTCTCATCAAAATCCTGGTTTCTCTCTTTTCTGAGCAATTATTTCTCCAGCTAGGGAGTCAAGTATTTTTGTAATCCATAGGGATATTCTAAGAAAGGAAACTACAGCCTTTTAGATGCAGCACAAAGCATACCCCAGAAAAGAAAACGTCTTCTGCCCTACAGAAACTACTGGATACATAAAAACAAATTAATTGCCAGCTGCAAACTCAACAGCTACTCTTTTATAGCACCAGTTCTAACACAAAGGATCTGAAAAAAAAGCACCTTCGGACATGAAGTATGGGATGCGGAACCGCCCCTCCAGCACTCTTTGCCTCAGAGTTGGTAAATTGGGTCCATCAAAAGGCAGAGAACCACAGACAAGGACGTACAGAACCACCCCAAGGCTCTGCCAAGAGAAAACAGTGCAGCACATGAGTGACTCCAGGAAAAATAATGATTTTTGAAAGCCCACAGGCCCTCCTGAAGTGTGAAATGCAGTTTCTGAGGAATAGCAAGCTCACCCATATATCAAGGTGAGGTCCTTCATATTCTTTGCCTTCAAAAACTTCTGGAGCTGCATAGGGTGGGCTTCCACACCAAGTGGAGAGGGGCTCTCCCGACTTGTAGAAGTTTCCAAAGCCAAAGTCTGAAATAATGGTGAAAATCTGGGGTAAGACAAAAACACTCAACCACATACTAATCATTCAGAAGTAGCAGAAAATGGAGAGAAAGGAACAGATGTGTTGCTTTGTTTTTTGCCTTCATTTAAGTTATTCTCTTCTGTTCACAAAATCTGTTCTGAGAAATATCTCTAACTATTGTTTTATTTTCACTTACACAAATACATTTACAGGATCATCCTAGGGAAACCCAAAGTGTAAACAATATGCCTGATGTTCTTTATAAAGTGACCTCCTATTTCCTATTACCTGCTAGTTTGATATTCATGTTAGCATCCAGCAGCAGGTTCTCTGTTTTGAGATCCCTGTGCACAATGTGGTGGCTGTGACAATATTCCACTGCTGAGAGAATCTGCCAGAACTTCTTCCGTGCTTCACTCTCACTCAAGTGCCCATTGGAGGTCAGGTGATCTGCAAGACAAAACCAGACAGGATTTAGAAACACCCTGAGGAAATTTTTCATAATCCTGCAGGTGCTGCACTTGCTGTTTGACAGCTGACAACATAAGCTCTAGGTTTTTAATCAGAATATATCTGTTATTCAGGAATGACAAAATAAAGCCATGGTTTCTAAATCTAAGGAACTGTGAGCTCTGCCAGTGAGGACTTACCAAACATTTCTCCATTCTTTGCAAACTCAGTAACAATGTACAGCATATCCTTTGTCTCCATAACCTGTGAAGACACAAGAGAACATGATTTAAAAAAAAAAAAAAGCAGAGCTCTATAGCTCATTTATTTTTCATTTATTTTTCTATGTGAATTCTCAAACATATCCATTCAAATTTATATTTGCTGCAGCAGCTGGCAGTAAAAGCATCTAATTTTGCACCACAGAGTTCTTTCCAAGCAAACTGGTAATGAAAAAGATAACAAATCAAGGCTTATGTGCCTACATTATACAATGGTTTCCCAGGCCATTGTTCTCACCATTACCAAGCTACCTAATCTCCATAAGAGAGCAGATGAGTGTTTAGATAATTTCATATACTCCCCATTTGTTAAAATATGCATATATAGTTTTACGATTAACATGACATATTTTGAACGTGCAAAGAAACTTAAAAATTTAGCTGAAGTCCTCTTTGTTTCAAGGCTAGTGGGGGCTCAGATCAGCAGAGATAGCTGCAAGATGGACAAAGCAAGAAGTGGTATCAGATCCCCTGCTCCTGTTTGGAGGAGGGACACGGGGAGCCTCCTGTGCAAGTGATAACAGGCTGCTGTTTGTGTAACAGCAGGGCTTGATGCACATTAACAACTGTCAATGAATTGCCTATCAATCCAGTATCAACTTGCTTTGAAATTTCACAATATTTGCCTTTGGAAGAAAATAAAAAAGAGTAACTAAAATCCAAATGGTGAATGAGAGAGGCTGAGCATTTCCAAGTTCACCTTCAGTTGCCACAGCACACCTTTGAAATGCTGCATTTCAGATCTCAGAATACAACATTTCCCTGGAAACATTTCCCTCTCAAGCAGCAGATACTTTATTTTGGAAGCAGGAGGCTCACAATAGATTAACAATCCAAAAAGCCTCAATTCTACTTCAAAGGCTGTAACTTCCAGGCTCCCAACATGTAACCTTTTTCAAAGACTCTTGTCCTCCCCTCACTACAAGTACACACAGACACAAAATGAAAATAAACAAGCAGCAAAGGAAGAGAGGTTCCCAGTTTAAAAAACTGAAGGAAAGTGTTCTGGGAAAGTTGCCAGCTGGACGAAATTAAGACGCGGTGCTGAAACTAAAACAATGATGAAATAATACAAGAACATACACCCTACATTGGTATGTCATCTAATTCCATCCCTGCTTCTCAGCCTCCATCAAACAGGTAAAGCATCAGTTACAACAACAAAGAAAAGAAAACTTCACTGAAAAGAAATTATGGTCCACTACCAACGTCATTTGCTGCATCAAGTGAAGTGGTTCAACGAGATGGAATTTAACCTGCTTTTCTAAATGCTCTGAAACAGTATTTTCACCCACATCATTCCACTGAAATGAACTCAACCGAACTGTTAGAATGTTTCTGTATGTCCTATACTGCCCCATGGGCAATCCTGACGTCAGCTGTTAACACAGAATCATTTTTGTTATGATGGCTAACACTATAAACACAAACACTTCATGTGTGTCAAGGTCTTTTAAAATAATGCCTTGCCTAAGCACCTGCCTCACTGGCTCTTCAGCCTTACATGTTAATTAAACTTTTTTTTCCCTTTTTTTTTTTTTTAAGCTAACAAACCCAGCAGTAAGATCACAGCTGATAATAGTGTTTACTACTGCACACGGACTTTCAGACCTGCTGCTTCATCCATCTCCACCTTTCTCCCCTCTGCCCTTTTAGCCAGGTCCAGAGAGACTGATACCTCTGCCCTGCTCGTGGCAGGGGCTTGCACCAGATGACCTTTAAAGGTCCCTTCTGACCCAAACTGTTCTGTCATCTTCTTCTTAAATCCACATGGCATTATTTAAACTATTAAGAGGAACCTACACCAAAGGCTACTTAGATCTAACATTTGGAATTTGCAGAGCAGTCCTCGCTCACAAGACAAATGTGATCCTGCTTTCTGCACAACACATTAATTTGTTTCTACGGTTAAAAATATCCATCAGTGCAGAAACTGAACAAATCTAAACCAAAACTCATCCTGAAAGTCTGCAGGGGAAAGAAACTTAAAATTCCCTTTCAAAACTACACAAACTGCAACAGAACAACCAAAGAGGTCATTTTTGACGTATTCTAAGATACCAACATTTACCACCTTTTCCTTTTTCACTAATCCAATTCTTTGATTAAATTTCCACTTAGACTTTCTACTTAGATTAATTTGGCTTAATTGCTGGTGATTTTAAATCCCTTCCGCTTAAGGCAAACTCAACTTTAGTGTTTCCTTCTCTACCACCCAACATGAGTTTAAGTCTTCCTCTTATCTAAAGCACGTCAGAAGTTCCAGTCCTCTAAACTGGGAAAAGCAGAGGAGATAGGAAAGGCAAGTTAATCATAGAAGTTCAGACAACCCGTTCCTCAATCTGAAACAAACGTCAGCCGGGTTTCAACTGTAAATTTTACAGTGCTTTTTATCAAAAAGCTGTCTAATCTACCAGAATCTTGTTCAATGAACGACAAATGACTTTGAAGACACTCAGTTATTTTTCAAACGTTTCTCAAAAAGCATTTCGGTATTTCAATATGCATTCTCTCTGCAAATATTAGATGCAAAAATCACATGCAAGAGAAGACCATAAGCATGTTTTATCTACGTGCCACACTTCAAAGCTGGACTCTTACCTGATATAGCTTGATAATGTGGGGATGATTCAAAAGCTTCATTATCTGAACTTCTCTATAAATCTTCTCCAGATTGCTTGGGTCTAACCTTGTTTTGTCTATTATTTTTATTGCAACCTGCAAATTTAAATAATAACAAAACAACCCTAGGTATTACAAAACAGGTACTCTCACTGTTAAAATAGATTAAAAAAAAATACACATCCCCACATAAATACAGCACACACAAAATCCAAGTAAAGTAGCTTTTAAAGCACAGACTTGACAAAGCTGATCCTGTTTTTCTGAACCGCACAGAATTCACGGCACAGAACGTTTTCGTTTTTCTTTTCTACGTCAAAGGATTACATGTAAGGTAGCGAACAGAACTGCAGAAATTAGCACTGGACAGGATTCCGTAAATCTTTTAATCCGTCCCATGCCAGTGAAAAACAGATCCTTGAAACAGACTATCTCCTGCTGTAGTGACTGACACGATTTTGACATGCACCAGAAATATAAATACAGCTGCATGCCCAGGAAAAAAATATTTCTGCAAATAAGACCCCAGGTTCTTTGTTCTTGAAGAACACTGAATGAATAAAAACCAAAAAAAACCAAAACGTCTGAAGCCTTCAGGACACCCTTAATTTGCAGGGCGTTTTTAGCAAACTGAGAGTAACTCGGCGAAGCTACAGTAACACCGCGAGCCGCGGGAGCTGGGGTGCGTTTTTTGCACATATTCTTGCCGAGTTTTTGAATTCCCACAGCGGGAAAATTCGCGGCATCACCGCGGGCGAGCGAAGGCAGCAGCGCCCGCGGGGGCTCCGCGGAGCCGCCGCTCCCCGACAGCGCCGGCCGCTCGCACCCACCTGCGTTTTGGTCACCCTGTGCCGCGCCAGCTTGACCACGGCGAAGTTGCCTTTCCCCAGGGTCCTCTCGATGTCGTAGAAGCCGACTCGCAGGGGCCGCTGCTGGCCGTGCGCGGCCGCGGGCGCCGAGGCGAACTCCGACATGATCACCATGGCTCAGGCGGGGGGAGCGGGCAGCGCCTCAGGACGGAGCATCCGCGCAGCACCTGCACGGACACGGCAGCGCGGAGCCCGTCAGCCCCGCTGCGCTCGGCTCAGCCCCGCTCGGCCCCGCAGAGCCCGGCGGAGCGGCCGCCGCGCCGCGC
>VXBI01011936.1:93434-104199 GCA_013397375.1 Toxostoma redivivum
GCGGCCCCCGGCGGGGCGGCCGCCGAGCCGCGCTCGTACCTGGCGGGCGGAGCGCGGTGTGCGCGCAGGGCTGTGCGCGTCCGTGCCCGTGTCCGTGTGAGTGCGAGTGTGAGCGCGGCGGGGCCAGCGCGCACCGGGGGGCAGGCGGCACCACGCGGGATGTCCCGGCCCCCCAGCCCTGCCCTGCCCGCCCCTNTCCCTCCCCGGAGTGGTGGCGGCTCCCGACGGGGCGTCCCCGCAGCGCGGCGATGTCGCGACTGAGGCACCGCCCCGGCGACAGCACCTGGTGCTGGTGACCCCCCGGTGACCGCCGCCGCTGCCGGCGGGGGTGCCGAGCCCCGGTTTCCCCAGCTGCCGAGGCACCTCTAGCGCAGTGTGATGGGGAAGTCCTGCTGGCAGTAGGAAAAGTGCGGCTGCAGCCCTGCAGGGGAGCATTTCTCCCTGATCCCAAAGCGCAGGGTGGCTGTGGATGCGCTGCAAGCCTTTCACTGGTGCCTGCAGCAGGAAACGGACCCGCGTTCCCTGCACAAGGCCGAATTCCCTATCCCTGCTTTGCAGGGTGAGATGGAGGGGATGCTGCAGAGTATCCCCTCAAGGGCTAGGGACACCCCGATCTGGGGACAGCAGCCCTCTGGGTCCACCAGCTGGGCACCGACAGCAACAAAAGTAACAATAAAGAGTATATATATATATACACACATATATATATAAAATCACAGAAGGTTTTGGGTTGGAAGGGACCATAAAGATCCTTCAGTTCAGGGGCACCTTCCACTAGACCAGGCTGCTCAGAGCCTTATCCAGCGTCACCTTGAACACTTCAGGGATCCAGGGGCAGTCACAGCTTTTCTGGGCAACATGTGCCAGACCCTCATTACCCTCACAGTAAAGAATTTCTTCCTAATATCTAAGCTAAACATACTCTGTCAGTTTGAAGCCATTCCCCCTTGTCCTGTTACTCCAGGTCCTCATAAATAGTGTTTCTCCATCTTTCTTGTAGCTCCCTTCAGGTATTGGAAGGCTGCAATTAGGTCACCCTGAAGCTTCTCTTTTCCAGGCTGAACAATCCCAATTCTCTCAGCCTTTGGTCATAGGAGAGGTGCTCCATCCCTCTGATCATCCTGGTGTCCTTCTCCAGTAAGTCCATGTCCCATACATTTGTGCAGCCCTGTGATACCATTTCAACTCTACATTCAGAATACACCTGCAGCTCCATTGTCTCTGGTCAGCCTGGAAGTGAGGCTTGGGAAATTTCCCTTTGGCACACTGAGGCTTAAGGATGTTGTTTAGGATTGAACCTCAGCCAAGAGACTCCTCTCAAGGTCAGATGTGAAACAGCAGATGCACAGGATTCAAACAGGGAGATCCTCAGCCTCCACACAGCAGATGACCAAAATGTTTGTACACTTGGAGTCAAATTCCAATCTAGTCTCAAAAATAAGTCTTGGATTATGCTTGCCATATTTGTTTTTCAGCTTTAGCTTCTCTATTGCACTCAGTCTAGGCTCTTTTCAGACAGGTGGTTCTTCAGTCAGGAGATGGGTTTCTGACTGGAAAACTCTTCCTCTTAGTCTGAGCCTCTCCCTTGACTGTCACAGCCCATGGCACACTGAGAAGTGACCCTCCTCTTCCATCCAGGGGCACCATGCAAATTGGATTTGCTAGACTGCTGGAAATAAGGTAGAAAAGTTACAGCTCTGCTTCACGCTGAAAATTTCAAAGCACTCAGTAAAAATCTCTTCAAAGAGAAGATGGATAGGGGATCTAATCAATCCATATAAATATCTCCAAGGTTGGAAATGGAGATCACCATCTCAGAGGATGGTGCCAGACTCTGTTCAGTGGTGCCCAGCATCAGGATGAGGAGCAACAGCCATGAAATAAAACAGAAGAAGTTCCACCTCAACATGGGGAAGAATTCCTTTCCATTGAGGCTGGCAGAGCTCTGGAACAGCTGCCCAGGGAGGACACAGAGTTCCCTGTCTGGAGACATTCCAGACCCACCTGAATGTGTTCTGTGTCACTGCTCTGGGTGACCCTGCCTGGCAGGGGGTGGACTGGGTGATCTCCAGAGCTCCCTCCAACGCTGAATATTCTGTGATTCTGAGATTGTTTTCTCTTGTTGTAGATGTTCTCCTTAAGGTCCTGAATAACTCCTAGAAGGACATGCTTGGGGAGGAAAGCAAGATTTTGTCAGTTTTTGTGAATTTAAAGGTGGGATGAGGAAGATGCGGTGCTCTGCATAAATCAAATTACATAATCTATGAGCTGTGTATCATCAACATGCTTGAGAGAGAGCTGTCAGGATGTTTTAGTGAAGTTTTAGTGTTTACACTGCAGGCTCTTTCTCTTAGAAAAATGAAGAAATAACACCTTAAATGAACACCCAAACTTTGTTTATACACAAAACCCATGCTGTCCCAATGCCTGATGTCTGTGAGCAGGCAGGCTGGCATTCCTCAGGGCTTGAATGGAGCTGGGAGGAGGCAGAGCTGGTGGCCAGGAGCTGAAGGACAGAAGCTGCTTCCATGGTGTGACCCAAGTCACGGGACTGCTGTGGCATGTGCTGAAGAGAGGGGAATAGCACAGAACCAGCCCGGGCTATTGTAGCATTCAATTAGTGCTTACACAGTGCCTTGAATAACTCACATGAAAAGCTGACTTATTATTATTGTTATTATTGTTATTATTAAGCTAACAGTATATTCTCTGTGGAGCTCATGAAGAGGAGGTGACGCACAAACAGCACATACAGTAGCAGCTGCATGTGAACAGTGCCTCAGGAGTTATAAAGAAAAAAATTACCTTAATAATGGTTCCTCTGCTGTAGTGGGATTTTCCTCCCTTTAATTATAGTTGCTGTTTTCATTTGAAATTGATTAAGTGTTTTAGGATGGCAAACAGAGCTGGTCTTTTTTGAAAGAACACTCAAAGACATCCAGCCCCAGCTAGGAGTGGAACATTTTTATTCCTTTTTAAAGGACTCAGAATGTCTTTCTTCCATTTTGGGAAAAGAATGACTGGATTTGGTGCTCTCCAGAGCATCTCACGATTTTCCCATACTAAGGAGAGGTGGACACCTGTGCTGTGGGACTTCCTGGAGAGTGTGAGACCTCACCAGAGGAGAATCCACCGTCCTGATTTTAATTACCTGCTGTGGATGGAAGAGGCAAGAAGGACTGGCAAGTGCTGCTCCCTGTGGAAGGTACTTATAGCTCTCTGTTCCAGGGCACCTGCAGTGAAGGAGGGAGCACCTCATTTCTAAAGTTAAAACGTTGTATCATTTGTTGGGAATTAAAGACTTCCTGCCTCTATTATTCCAAAAGCCTTCTGGTGTTTCTCTTTCATTTTCATTCATCGAGGTAAAAAACAGCTTCCAGCAGCCCTGCTGGGAAGTAACCATTGCACAATTTTGGTAGTGTCATAATGACATCGTTTTTCTGCCACTTTCACTCTGAATGCTGTGAAGGCATCACAGATCTCTTATGCAATCGAGTTTTATCAGCTCGGAGAGGTGCTGCTGTTGGGGAGGTTGAGGTTTTTGCAGTTTCTGCTTTAACACTTCTGCTGCCCTCTGGTGTTTTAGATATCCTGGACGAGGAGGAGTCACCTTGGATGATTCCATGATATCCGTGGTCGGGAGAGGTGTAATGACAGAGCTGGCTTGTTCATAATCAGGGAAGGAAAGCAAGGAAAAGTGGAGAGGCACTTTTCAGAGCATGTCCACCAGGATGTTCCTCTGGCTCCTGGAGGAAGAGGGAGAAGCTGGGAGGACACAAGTGCTAAGTTTTTCCATTGCAGCAGCTCTGTGCTCCCTCCCTGAGGGCAGCATGATCTGTGTATGTGAATACAGACTGATGCCTTCCAGAACTCATCTCGCAGATATTTCCAGCAATTCAGTCTTTAGTCATTTCACTCAGCATCTTCTATCGGTTTCAAAACAAATTAACAACAATAGCAACTTTCTTCACTTGGCAAAAAGAAAACAAATCAAGGAGTGGAGACATTCCTTTCTACCCATTTCACCCTCCACAGCTGAAGGCAGCCTGGCTTTCTGTGGCAGATTTGCTGGGGCACTACTTGCAATACAGCTTTAGTTATTTGGTTTTGTTTCTTTTCTCTCTCTTTTTTTTTTTTTTTCAGGGTCATGGAGTGGTTTGGTGTTTTTGTTTGTTTGTTGGACTTGTTGTTTGTTTGGGTTGTTTTTTTTTTGTTCCAGAAAATACCAGTGTGGTTATTCTAAAAATGAGATTTGTTTGACTAATTTACACAATTTAATTAAGTAAAACCTTGCTGAAGTCAATAGAGTCATTTCTGGTCACACCAAGTTAGACTCTGGCCTAAAAAGAAGGGAAATGGAAGGTGTCGCATTACAAAAAGTATAGTGACATTTGAAGTAAAGAAGATGAGATAATAAACTAAAATACTTGTAGGCTTATTTCAAAGACAAAAGCATTATCTTGGAAAAAAAATGATGCGTGACTGTTTCTAATATGACTTCAAAGTGTCTTTGAATTTGAAAAAATCCAGGCTGCCACTGCAATTTTGGCAAAAATACTTTAAAGCTGGGATGTCCTTACTGAGACACCACAATGGTATCCACAAATATATTTCAGACCACTGGAATGTCTTTGGTCATAATATTGCATCACGGTTACATAATTACGATCACAACAATGATCTTTTGTCATTAAGGTTTATGACATTTCATAATTAATGAGGCGATGACATCTTACTGACATAATACACTGAGCTTGTCTTGCAGGATAAAGGGACACAGAGCTTCTCCTCATCATTGCTCCTTATCTGGGGCTAGGAAATGGCTCCTGAAGGGGTCACCACAAGGTGTGTTTGGGTTCTTCACTCTCCTAAATATAATGGGGTACAAAGTCTGCCTTCATGCTGAGGCTCTGAGTGTCTTTGTTTGTATAAAGGGAAGTACAAACACAGAACAAACAAGGTGGTCTATGGCCTTGAGAGCATCTCTGTTTCATTGTAATAATTTCCCTTTAGTGTTTGTCACTCTGACAGGGCTCCACTGTGCCGGGACAGGTGAGCCTGCCTGACAACTGGCAACAAATACATGGAAAAAATATGTAGAAAAGGAGAAGTGGGACAGGTTATTTCCATTGCCCAGGATAAAAAAAAAAAAAAAGCAGAAGCTGAACAGCCAACATAGAACAATGGCTTTTGAATAGGGTTTTTTCCAATTAAGCTTAATGACCAAAGGTGGTCATGGTAGTAAAAGCGGATACACATCTGTAATCTAACTGTGCCTACTTAAATTTAGATGAAAGCCACTTTGTTTACATCTTTTAAAACATCCATCTTCAGGGTATCCTGCAAGGTAAAGCACTTTTTCTACCAAAATTTGACTGAAGAGGAGCAAAATCCTCCGGGTCTGAGCACACCTGTGTTAAGCTACTGTTACTGTTGGCATCAGGATCAGCCAGGCAGGGACTTTCCTGGGGCAGAACCACCTGGACTGCAGATGCCCACAGAGCAACACTTGGAAATGGCACTTTCCCACCAAGGCCATACAATCCTCACAGACAAAAGACACAAAAGATAAGGAAAAGATGTAACTTCCCTCACTTTACAACTGGGAGGGCAAAAAGACTACAAGGATGAAGTGTCTTGCCCCCAGTGGTGATGAGGCAAGTCTGTGACACAGCTGGGAAACACCTTTGTGTGTCCTGAGCTCAGGCAAATTGCTTTAACTCCATCCTTCATGCTGAAATTAGGTGATTGTTGTTAATCTTATGGCTGGTATAAATACAGTTATGTACATACTGGATTTAATACAGTTTGTACAAGAGGCAGCTCTTAAATGGGATTTTTCTACCAGGCTGGACTTTCTATAAGATTAGTACTTGTAGTTTAATGCTATCCTCCCACTCCCAGGTAAAATGTGGACAGGGAGCAGGTCAAACAGAGGCAGCTGTTTCTGGTACTCAAAAGCTTTGCCACTCTTTGCCAGCAGTTTCTGTTTAAAGTGTGTATTGCTTCTCACTGCTCCCTGAAACATCCTACACACTGTAGTAGCTCATGTGTTGCTTTGTTGTTTGGGCTTTTTTAAGCCACACTTTATCAGGGAAGTTCAGCAGTGTAAGATCAGCCGGAAGCTGCCAGCTTCCAAAGCAAAAAATAAATGCTAAGGAGACTTCAGATACAAGAGCAGAGGTGGGAGGGAGGCTTGTCCATTTGACGGGGGTTTCATTCCTGTGAAATTATCCTTCCCTTTCTCCTTGTCTAGGATCTTTTCTCTTTAGGATCTGTACAAAAGAGTTGGGGAAATTCTGTCAGCCTGAGGGGAGTGGTGGGAAACCAGCCCCTGTCCAACGAGTTTGGGAACCTTCCCCTGGGCAGGCCAGGAGACTGAAGGCTGTTCCCTCATCCTTAGAGCTGCTGGAGTTAATGAGGTGTTCCCACCTGGGAAAGACCTGCCAGTTATCCTCCAGCCAGTGCAGGGACGGGATGTCTGCTCCCATGCTGGGCTGGAGGGACAATCTGTGAGGGCAGGAAGGGAATTCAGCCTCGTTCCTTTAGCACTGGCTGTCCCAAGTGTCCTATTGTGTTTTACAGGAGTGCCATAGGATGTGGGCACTATGGACACGTGCCCAGCAGGAAGCATCCTGAGACAATGGAATCCACTGCACATGTATGTTCTCTGTTGGTGGCTGTGCTGGTGACCTGAGCCAGGCAGTTTTGATGTCCCCTCGCTGCAGGCTCAGCTCCCCTCCCCTCTCTCGGTGAGTGATTCATGCAGAACGCTCCAAATCATTCCCCAGGGACAAAATTAATAAGGGCCCCTTCACCTTTCCTCTACATTCATGCATTAGAGTCTGAGATCCACCGTGCTCTTGCTGCAGTTTGAAATGGAAAGGTAATCTCATCCCTGGAGCCCCAGGTAATTGCTTCATCTGCTTCTGCCTGCCTGTACCTCTGCCAGGCAAGGGGATGAGCACAGGCTCCTTTGAAGAGGGTTTTAATGGCATTTGTCTACTGCATACCAAAAAATCAGGAGCTTCTCCCCTCCCCCTTTCCCTTTTCTACTTTGCTCACTCCGAAAGAAATCAGAAACAAAATAAAAGTTGCATTTACAGCACGGTGCCAGTGGTACAGTTATTCCACAGGGAAAACCTGATATATCCACCTATTGTGTGAGCCACCACCAAGAGCCTTTCGTCAATGAGCAAGTTACGAAAACAGGTATCCTTCCTCAGAGATTGATGCGATATTTGCGTCGGATATTTCCTGCCATGCAGCACGGATTGTTTGTGCCGCTGCACGGGAGAGGAATGTGGCTTTCCAGGGTGGGGAAGGACTGTTGCAACACACCTTTATTGTCCTCCTCTGGAACAGCATATTCCATTCGTTTTCCACCCATCCATGCCTGCAAATACGTTTCCTATAATTGCTGCTCTGTCAGATGCGCTGTAATCCGTCCCCTCCTATGTCAGCTGCATTGTTGGCACCCCCCTCGGATGTCAGGAAAATTGTAATCCTGCTCTTTAGGAGCTGTGACTCTGGCATTTCCAATTGCATTCACCCAGAGTCAGGCAGAGCCGGGACTCAGAACAAAACACCACTTTATGGACCACGAATGTAATGTGTGCTCTGGCGTTTTGGATGTGCACGTGGGATGTTTGGAGCTGAGTGCATTTTACACACTGGGAGGTTGGCATTCTGCAGGCACACACCAGACAAAGGTTCCCCTTGGAGCTGGGTGTGAGGAGCTCAGCAGAATTTCTGCATGGCGTTGAATCGTGTGATGCATTCTTACACACTGCTTCTGCACGTGGGCTGTGATGGAGGGGAAGACAATAAATGACATTTCAGAGGACAAAGGGTTAGCAAAATTCCTGCTTTGTGCACCCCAATGGATGAAATGACTCCAGTGAAGCACGAGTGGGGGAGGTGGGTGGGCTCACAGTCTGTGAGTGGGACACCAAGACAATCGATTTTCAAACGTGCACACATGTGTTACGCTCCAGTGCCAGGGCTGAGCAAGAACCCATGAGCAATAACACATGGGAAATTTCTTATGTGCAATTCTTGGCACAAGCCAGCCCTGAGTTTCCAGGGAAGAAAAGTACAGGGCATATGGCGTCTAAATATATGCCCTCATGGATGACAAGAAACATGGAAGAACTTTTTGGATGGGGTTGTTTGCTGACATCCTGAAAATATCTTTCACAAGACAGATACTGACAAGACAACTCAAAACCAGATGGTTCTCCAGTGATGGTTTCACAAGAGCTTTAAGTTTGAGGTGAAGTAAGCAGTTTGTGCTACTGGAGCAGATTGATTGTGACTCCTCAAATAGGAAACCAGATGTTCCTGCTTCAGCTAGAGCTACTCTCCTTGTTATTTATGCACTGATACAACCAGAGAGCACACAGCTTTGTCCTCACACTCAGCAGGACATGCTGTCTTCAAGAAATCTTCCTGTTGCACACTTGATAATTTTTTGAGTTGGCTCAGACTGTTTCCTCTCTGTCAATACCCATCACCTCTCACAAGATCAGTGACACAGATTCTCTTTCCCTGCTTAATTTATGCTTTTCAGTTGGGCAGATGGCTCCCCAGTCTTGTTGGACATACAAGGAGCAAACCCTTACAATTAATCTGCCATTGCTCATCTTGGTGAAGATAGACAGGTGTCTTGGTCTAAAGAGATGCCTTTTGAGAAGGTGTTCTAATTATGTGAGGATGGCAAGATCCTATTCTGTGGGTATTTATTTTAAAGAATAACACTTCTAGATGCATAAGAAGTAGAGAGTCAGATTAGGAAGAGACCTAGTTATGCAGAAATTCTCACTGCAAATAAGGGTGAGAAAGTCAGGAACTGAGCTCATCCAAAAATTTTGGTTAGATGCTTCCACAGGAGTTGAGATCTGTGACGTGAATTCCCCCAGTCAGCATGTTCCTACATTGGTAAGTCATGTCACTCATGTCAGCAGAGGGGCGTTTTGGGCTGAAAAACTCTAAATTCTGTCATTTGTAATGGAAGGAGGAAGAGTGTGAAGAAGGAGAACAAGATGGGCACAGATTTACAGTGGGCTCCAGTGCAAAACCTCTTCTGGTGGGTCTGTGTGAGGACACCCCACCCTGTAGCTGCAGATGGCACATCTCATCAGAGGGAAAGGTCTGGGATTGAGGCAACTGGTGGTAAAAAGGTCTGAATGGCACCCAGATACACCTTTTTGTTTCACTGTGTGCCAATAAAAACTAACATGATGGCCAAACCTTTCCATAGACTCATTTGTTAATAAGAGATACTAGATAAGAAAGTCAATATATTTTCATGTTCCTTCCTTTGACATAATGAGATTATTCTGCTGGCTTGTAATATCAAAGGCAGTCTAACCTGGGATTTGAAGCTTTAGCCTGCTGGCAAGATTGATAAATATTTTCTTCAGATGAAAACATTTCTCACCTTTGAAATCAAAGGGATAAGCCATAAAGGGATATGTACTTTCTCTGTTAGCAGTAGAAGTACTTTAGGGAAAAGTGGAATGCTTTGGGAAAAGTGGAATAATCTGCCTTACAGAACACGCACTGAATTGGGTAAATACAAACTTGCAGTATGGTTGGGATGAAGTACAGGAAGGGGCAACACTCATCACCCCAAGTAGGATGGGGCTGTGGTGAGAACATCTATTACTGCATCTTCACAAGACAGAATGATATTCAGAAACACCCTTTTAATTTTTTTTCCTTTTTTTCTTTTTTTCTTTTTTTTTTCTTTTTTTTCTTTCTCTTTTTTTCTCTGTCTCTTTTTTCCTTTTTTTCCCCTCTGTTTTTCATGAACAGGAGTCTTGTTAAATAACAGTGAAGCCACATGAGCATTCAGAGAGAATGCTCATGCAGCAACATTTATGGAAAGGAAATACTCATTTGGGAATCAGAAAAAAATGCCAAGGCCAAACCTGATGGGAAATGAACAGCAAAGGCATTATCAGAGTGCAGTTCACTGGGTGCCAGCCACTGAAGCCATTCACTGAGGAATTTCCAGTGATAACAAACTCTGTCTGCATCCAGCTTCATCAGTAGACAGAAAGACAACTTCTCTTTGTCACAGTGTTAATGGGAAACTGTTTTCCTGGCTTTAGAAGAGAGCAGAATGGAGTTAATGTGTACTGCTGTATCATCATGTTCTGACACAGAGGGAGCAACATTCCTGCACTGCCCCAGCAAATATCACCAGGAAGGACAGGGAAACTTTGCAGAAGCATCACCAGCACAGGCTGCCAGCATTTACAGCTTCATCAGTGTATTGTTTTGCATAAAATCCATTAGTGAAGACAGTAAAAAAACAGTGAGCCATAAATGGTCACATGTTAGGACCAGTCGTCCTAATAAGAAAAAGGCTGGGTCCTATCCTGGAAGAATGGCAGCAACTTTTCCTGTCTGGAGTAGCGTGAGAAAGCTGAAGACTTTTGCTGGAGACTTTTGCACAGTGTGTCTTGTTTGACAGGACCTTCACAGCCAGAGCTGTCCACTGGCCATGAGTTTAACTCTAGGCACTGTCCCAGAGCAGTCCTAGCATGAGGAGGATGCTGCACTGGCCAGCTCCTGCATCTGTCCTACTGCTGCAGTTCTGCTCAAGGTGTCCTTGAGAGGACAATTCACCACACTCCTGTCTGGCTCCAGCAGGCCATTCCTACCATGACATGGATGCTTTCTTGGAATGGCAGATGTCCCCCAAAAAAAGATAGAAAGAAGTGGGGGGGGGGGGGGGGGGGAGGAGAAAAGTAAA
>VXBI01011942.1:447-40149 GCA_013397375.1 Toxostoma redivivum
AAAAAGAGCACCAGAAGCTCACACCTGTGGCCCACCAGGCCTGGCCTGGGCCGAGGCATTTCCCAGCACCGGAGGGACTGAGAACAGCCTGAGTGAGCCGGGCAGCCCACGGAAGAAACTCTTCTGATCCTGTCATCTCTTCAAAGTGGCAAAAAATTGTTTTCTGTTTAGTATTGTTCAATTTTGTGCTGGGAGGTGTATTGCCTGTTGAATAAACTGTTCTGTTTCTTTTTCCACTTCTCTCCAAGGAAATTTTTTTCCCGAACTGACTAGGGAAGAAATTGCTTGGATTGTTTTTTTTTTCCTTTCCCTGAAAAGACCCCATTCAAAAGTTTCCTCCCAAATTTGCTCTAAACCAAAACAACATCATTCTTGAAAGTCTCTGGAATTGTTCCCTAGTAGCAATTAGAAGATTTCTTCAGCAGTAAAAAGAGAGCAATTTTCCCCAAAGACAGGCGCACCAAAGACAGGTGTTCAAACCATGTATTTTTATATTATACCTGGCCTTCTCCTACCAGTGTAAGCAGTCTAAGTGACCTCATTATCTAGCAGATTTGACTTGATGTCAGTGTGAACTGATCAAAGAGAATTAGGAAGGACATAACTGGAAGGCAGGAGGGAGATTTGCCCTTTTCAGGAGAGAGCAGCAGAACTGCCTGGAGCTCTGCTTAAGAATGGACAGTGAGCATGGTGGTAGATTGTGGGTTGGAATTAGAAGGAAGACAACATGAGTGACATTGTGGGTTTCTCCTAAAGACACCCTGATCAGGAAGAAATAGATGTAGTCTTTTACAGACAATAGAAGGCTTCATGTTCTCAGGCCTTCATCTTCATGGGGAACTGTAGCTTACCTATTAATTGCCACTAGGTTTCTGAGCACATTGGTGACAGCATCTTAACAGAGGTGATCAAGAAGTCTATGAGGGGAGGTGCTCTGCTGGACCTAATGCCTATAAGCATGGAAAAATCATTTGCTGATATAGGCTTGGGGACCACTGTGGCTGCAGTGATCATGTGATGGTGGAAATCAGGATCCTGAGGAAAGAGTACAAAGCAAATACCAAAACACTGACAGGATAAGCAGACCTAGTCCACTCAGGGACCTACTTGGAAGATTCCTGTGGGAGACAGTCCTGGAAGAGAAGGGGTCCAGGTGAGATGATTGTTTACCAAGGATCACCTCCTTTAAGCTCAAGGATGGTCCATCCTGATAAACAAAAATCAAAGGCTTTGAAGGCTTCCTTCAAAGGAAGGAGCTCCTGTCTAAACTGCCACATGAAAGAAAGCACAAAAAAGGTGTTCTGCAGGAATATCAGGTCATCTAAGGGGAATATACAAACATTGTCTGAGTGTGCAGGGATGGGTTTTGGAAAGGTTTAGTCTGCACTGGTAAGATCTGCCATCAGGAACTCCAGGTCCTTGAAACCAGTGGAAAAGTTTGGAGCAAAAAAAGACTTAATTTTGGTGGAGGAGGATCATATTAGAGAGCACTTAAATAAATTGGACAGACCATTGAACCTCGGGTAATACATGGAGAGTTGGTGGATGTCAAGGCAAGGCTACTCATGAGTATTTTTGAAAGATCTTAGCAGTCAGGAGTCAATCAAGCAAATATCAGTGGCATCTTCAAAAAGAGAAAGAAGGAAGAACCAGGGAATGACAGGCTAGCCAGCCTCATCTGGATCTATGGAAGGTGAAAGAAAAAAGATTCAGAAAAATATTTCCACACATATTAAGGACAAGAGTGGTTGGGTATGATTAGAATGGATTTGCAAAGGGTAAATCATGCCTGACCAACCTGACAGTCTGCTATGATGAGATTGACTGAGGAAGAAGGGATCAGTGGGTCTAGTAGCAGTCCCCTTTGCATCTTCACCTGCTTTTTGTGAGTACCAAAGAGCTGCATTTACATCACTGTAGCTATGGTCAATATAGGGTCAGCAATATTTTTTGTAACCTCAACCAAGGACAGTGGGAAAACTCTTTGATGGCTGCCATTGAAATGCAATTACCTTAGATCCAAGAGATGCCATATCCCTTGAAATTATCCTTGAGATAGCTAATTCACTTGTATTATACCAGACTAGTAAGAGGGTAGAAGAAAACTGAGAAAGTATAAACGAAGAAACCAGGTACTAGTGCTGGGTTTAAGAAACACTGTGTATATCATGTATGAGATGCTCTATGAACCAGGAAGATCTTTCAGAAACATGAGAAACTTGGGTGAGTCAAAACAGCAAGCACACACTTTTTTCTGCCTGAGGCTTAATTGGGGGACCAGTTAGCAATGAAGGAATCCACTAAGAAAGGAAAAAGTGTGCCTTATTGAAAAGGCCACCTGGAAAAATGCTTGACCTCTTGGAAGTGTCTGACTTAATTTCAAATGAAATTGAGAATATAGAAGAGAAGAAACGTGTGCTGACATTTATTATCATGAATAGACTTCCACAGTTCCTATCCTGACCCCATTAGACTGAATGGTTCTTGGAATTCACACAAAAGTGGTCTATCTGTTGGCTTCAAATATCAACCGTTTCTGAGCAATGAATTACAAATCCAGAAAGCTAGAGGGAATATTTAACATGATAAGACATTTCTAGTTGTGGAAAGAAGGAATATCTTCCTTAGATCAACAGTAGTCTACGTTGGAGGGAGCCTGTAGAGTCTGTGCCCTTGAAGTTTTTCTAAATACAAAAGAAAACAAGAGCACTTCTGTGTGCACAGACCAAAGCAAGTTGCAGAATTTGTACACTGTACAAAGGGTTTCTCTAACACATTCAATGTGATGAATTCCTTCATTTATAATGAAAAAACAATTGGTTGATTTAGTTCATGAAAGCACATTTTGCTTGAGCTCATACTTCAAAAGATTCTTATTCTGAGAAATGAAAAATTGCATTGTAATCTAGTCATCCTTTGCCTTCACACTGTTGGGAAGTCTTGTGGAATTCAATCAAAATCTGTTTCTTGGCTGTGGTTTGATTAAGCAATCTGATCTCCATCTCCTACCTGAGAAGTTTTTAAAAGATCTTTGATTTAAAAGATGCACAAAGTTCACTTAATTTTTGTGTTTTGATGGCAGTGTTTTCCCGCATTACATTGCATTTTTACTTCCATTGCTTTTCATTTCTTTTCTGGATTTTACTTTTTCTTTCCCTTGCTTCCTGTAAAGCACTTTGGGCAGGAATATTTGTTCCTTTGGTACGTTTAGCAGAGTTAATAGATCACAGTAAGATGCTTGTGTCTTGAGAGCTGTGTCAGCACAATGGTACGTGAATATTTGCTCTTTAAGATGTGGTCATATCATCTGTCCCTCTGAGTATGCACCAAGACTGGCAACCCTGGATCTCATTGAAAGTTCAACTGGTTGTCCACTTTGTCAAAATTTTGAAGTTTTCATGCTGTACTATAAAAAAATATAAAATAGACATTTCCATCTAAAATCTAATTTAAAGAATAATTTGGGTTTTTTTCCCCATGAAAACATTGTAGTTAGATGGTTTGTCAGAGCTTTTACTTCTGAAGCACTTTTTAAAAATATCTAGTTTCACAAATATTTTACATTTTTCAGACCTAAAAAAAAAAAAATCTAACAAAAGAAAAACAGTGTAATATAGGTCTGCAGTCATTTTATTCTGACCAGTCTTGATCATTTTTTCAGTGTCATTACTACGAGAAAAAACACGAGAAAAGATAGAAATGCGGCAACACTTTTAATTTTCAATAGATCTTGTTCTTTGTTTTTCATTTTCATTTGAAAACGTAGTTTTAAATCCTGAAAGGCAGTCACACTAAAATTTCATAAGTTATTTCAGATAAAATGGGACACTAAACAGATTCAACTTTTAAATTAATTTTTTGTCTCTTCCCCAATTTCTGCTGGATTACCTGCTACCTATTTTATGAATAACGATAACTGAATAATGATAGCAGATTCCTGACACTGCATAGTGAAAAAGTTGAGGCTGTTGGTGTTATAGGACTTCTTTTGGGATGCTCTATATCCAGGAAGGCATGGAGCATGCTCTGATGGTGATAGAACAGCCCTGCTGTAAGATAGGCTTTTCCCCAGCATTTGAGTGTGCTTACAGGACACCTCACAGTGCATCTGCCTCGTCTTACCTGCCTACACCTGCTCTGCACAGAGTGGTCCCTGTGTTTGAACAGCACCTTGAGAGATTAGAAGTCCAATAAAAGTAAGTTTATGATGAACCCTTTCCCCCATTTTCCTGAGGACTTGGAAAAATAATACCCCAGTACAGAGATGACTCTTCCATACCCACAGATAGCTTCTGCCCTGACAATTGGCAAGTGTGGCTCAGGAGGCATCTTATCTGGGAACTCATTTACAAAACTCATGAAGCGAACAATTAGGACATGGAGCCTAAAAAGCAGTAGATGTGCCTTGTTCTGCACCAGATGAGAAAGAACAGCAGCCAAGTGCTGGCTCCCAGGTGCCCCAGCCTCACAGACCCTTGCAGCAGCAGAAGACAAAGAAGACACAGTTTCACAGATCCCAGAGCTACTCTTCATTAAGGTCAAAGGAGTTTATCTTTCTGTCTCCAGACAAGTCTGTTGCAAGAAATTTTATTTACTCCTACTTCCCAGACCTGGTGAGAATTGAGACTGTGTCAATTAGTCTATTGAACTGGATCCTTCAGCACTTTATTGTGACTTTGCTGAAATGACCCTTCTCAGCAAGGGCTGCAGAACTGAGCCCTCTTATTGATGGGAAAACTTATTTTTCATGGACATTTAAAAATGTGCTTAAAAGTTGTCTGGGAGTGATTTATAGCACTGACTGGATCAAGTACATTTCAATACTAATGCATAAATCTTCTAACAAATAAGCTATCTACAGAGTTATAGGCAGAAAGGGTTGTCTTCCTTCTCTAAAATGAAAAAATGTTTGGAACAATGCCCATAGTTTAATCTTGCCCACACTTTGATCTCACACGAAGAAATTTTATAGTTTTTATTTTCCTTGACTTTGAAACTACTCATATATGCTTTAAAGAGACTGATAACAAACTTGCTTACAAGATTCTGGGAATAAACATGTACTCTGAATTCAGGCAACGATGAAGAGTCATTTTATTATAATAACTAATTTTATTTTATATTGGAGTAAAGAAAACAATGTTATACTTGCAATCACTGACTGAATCTGTTCTACTGTAAAACTTCTGCTTATTGCTGCACTTTCTTTTTTTCTCTGCCTTCTTTATTTGTCACTGCCATTTCAGAAAAAAAATCCTGCATATCCTCAGTGGCTGCTGGTGCTTTTAATATATTTACATATAATTTATTCATTATGAATTCTAAAATATGTATATAGAAATTTAAAATTTATTCAAATATCCCACTCTTAGGATGGCATACATCTTTTGTTGACAGGTACAAAAAATACCCATATTTAATATAATTTTTCTGACTCCTTTTTCATAATTTCATACTGACCCAGATATATTATAATGCATATTTGTACTGAACATTGACCCTTTATGTGCTCCAGAGTGTGACTTTCAAGCCAGTCAGTTATACAAGTCCAGTTATCTTCAGAGTTGGAGTTATACATCTGAAATTATTTGTTATCTTTCATAACTTTAGACCAAATTTTACCTTTTTATCCGGGTTTTATTTTTATGAAGCAATTAGTCTGGTGAACAAAATAAATAAATAACCAAATAATTTTTAAAACATCTATCCATTTATACTATGTAACATTTGTTAGGTAATCATCCTATAGTTAATTCTAAAGATTAAATGGTTGGTAATTTATTCATCTGCCAATTTAAATTATAATCCTACATATTAGCAATGTCTTAATAGGCACAGCAGCCAAAGGAAAAAAATGGGGAAATAATTGTCTGTCAACATGATTTATTTTTCTGTCTCTATCAAGAAACAAGTAGTACTGTCTCATTAAGTGACTAAACAGGGGACTGTGAGCTTCTATATATATTCATCATAGTCATCTGGGCTCATCTGATTATCACCTTCAGTCATCTGATCTCAACATGCAATGTGCAGTGCAGGGAATTTCAGAAGGGCAGAAACCATATTTATGTAAATGCTAGAAATAGGGCCTGATGCTCCTTTACCTGAAGATCGACCCAGAAAGCACAAAGTATAGTTATAATTCTAGAGTGTATAACGTAAGTATGAAGTACTTGCAAGTGGGCATTATCACAGTTTAAACAACCATTGAGATAAATTAATGCCTTAATATATGTCTGTTAGCATATGTTGTTGGCAGGTTTGGAGAATCACCATTTTTCCTAAATCAATTGCATTTTTAAATATGGTATCTCTTTGTCCCCTTTTTTAATTTCTGCAACAACAGGAAACCTCTGAGAATGCTGGCTAGGGATCTAGTTAAAAAAATTGGAGAGCCTGGTTTTAAGCTCTCAGAGAACATATTAATTGAATTTTTGCATCTTACTGATGCTCTTTTCTTTTCCAAAACCTTTTTCTTCTCCATACTAAACTATTTCATTTCTTCAATTCTTCCTTCCTTTATAAATCTCTTCCAAGACATCTACAGCTGAATCCCAAATAAATGTATGGAGAAATAGATTAGATATAGATAAAGATAAATATTTAGCAATGTTAAGTAATATAAAAGTCATAAATTTTATTTAGATAAACATATATTACACTTAGAATCACAGAATATTCCGATCTGAAAGAAACCCACAAGGATCATCGAGTCCAAGTTCTAAGTGAATAGCCCACACAGCGATTAAACACACAACTTTGGTGTTATCACCACTGTGCTTATATAGTCTTGTTATAGTATCATATTTAAACAAGTATATTTAAGTATATTTATAAATCTGAAGCATATATCTTTTTGTTAAGATAAATAAAAAATACAAACACTGTATGTGTAATATCTTTATACATATGTCTTTGCAATTGGATTCATCATCAAGAGATTGACATTTGCCCAGAGTCTACTCACTCTTATTGCTGATTCTTGAATTAACATAATTAGTAAACATGTATGAGTTTTTTGCAAACACCACTCTGACAGCATTCCTGGACTCTCTCCTGCTTCCTTTGAGCTACACTCTGCAGCCTGCCCCCCATACGCTGCATCAGGGTCAGTCTTGGACAGTGTGGGTTGTTGAGTCTTCAAAAATACTGATTTTCATAAATGCAGCACAAACCTGTTTTTTTACCAACTAATCAAATATCTTTCCTGTTTGACCACATGTTTTCTAAATAAATAAACAGCAGTAGCTGTGCCTCCAATTTCCCAGTGTGACGATAGCAGTCCCTTCCTACATGTTAATGTAGACAAGTAGATGAGAAATGACCCCAGTTCTATCACCATGTTGATAATCTAGCAGTTTTTATACAGTCTATCCATTTATGTTAGTCCTGCTTCATTTTGGTGATGAATTCACTATGCTATAGTCATCTACTCCACATGAGAACAGTTGTAGAATCCAGTTGTAGAAAAATGTTTAATACATTTTCCCCTCAATATCTTGTCTTGTAGGCAGTCGTCCTTGTTTTTCCCTTTCTTTTTTTTTTTTAATTTTATTTTTCCTTTGGCCTCTGGAGAGTCCAAGAAGTATGTGCATTTAGATCTTTAAGTGTTTGACCTGGGGTCGCAGAAACTGTCACCAAGGCTACGGAGTGGTGAGACTTTTGCAACCTAGCTCTGTCTTTCTCACTTCTGGAAGATGGATGGAATGCAGTTGCATTGGTCTTTTGACAAACAATCATAGAATCATAGAACCACAGAGCGGATCAGAAGTAACCTTTAAAGATCATCTAGTCCACCACCCCCTGCAAAGACATCTTTTACTGTCCAAAGATTTACACCATTCCTTTTCAGAACAGAGGAAGTCATGAATTTAAATATAAGACATGTATTTTTTTCTGAGGTACTATTGTGCTCCATGTACCTTTCCAATCATTCTCAGTGCTTAATACTCAAGCACCCTCAGCAGATATCCATTTAGTGCCATAAGCCCAAGCTTTATCCACTTTTATTTTGCCTTTGGGTTGCCGAGAGTTGTTGGTTTGTGCTGGATCTCAGAAATCTGGAGTTTTTGAGCTTTCTGTGATTCCAGGCACAGACTCTGAAAAACACTGCACTGGATCTGAAACCTTGGAGAAGATTTGTAAATGTAAATAATAATTTAGAAATCACAAATGTGTAGTGAGTTAGATGTGTGTATTTTCACTGGGTGATGGGTTTTAAATGAGGTTTTTACAATATAGTTGTAGTTAGGAGACAAGATGGAGAATTTTGGGTGGTG
Source organism: Toxostoma redivivum (assembly GCA_013397375.1). Taxonomy (NCBI): domain Eukaryota; kingdom Metazoa; phylum Chordata; class Aves; order Passeriformes; family Mimidae; genus Toxostoma; species Toxostoma redivivum. Next base: position 8,727 of record VXBI01011942.1, read on the forward strand.
TCTTTTCTTCTTGTTCATCTTCTCTTCCTTGTCTTCACAGAACTTAGGTAGTTACTTTTGGATCCGTCAGTCTAAAGTTACTGGAAGGGTCATGGGAATTTATTATTGGGTTAAAAATATAAATAATAGAGGTGTTAAACTGTTATTGGTCTGTTTAGCTTTAAAAGGTCTTGTAGCAGGCTCAGCTGGGGCCATTTTTCCTACTTCTAGCAAGCAGCTAGAATTGCTGCTATGCTTTCTGTAATTTCTGATAAGAAACAATAAACATCCAAGTCCAAACACGTGAAATCATCTCAAGTGCCTTTCTAATAATCCTGGCTCTGAGAACTGAAACAGATGAGACTGATGACAAGCCACTAATTAGTGGTGCAAAAAGCTGAAAGCCAAACTCACTCAAACAGGTTTGAGGTTTTTTTGCAGAGCTAATATCACTGTCCCAGGTACTACCTTGGCTTGAGCACCTGTGTCCAACTTAAAAAAGGTCCCATTTGTTTTCAGGCTGACAGTTCATTCATCTTCTGCTGCTACCTTGGCCATTACTGCAACGAGGAACATCTCTGAGCTAATGGCTCTGTAGTCATCCTCTTTGTCCTTCATATCTGTTCATATTCTGCTGGTTCTTGCAACCCCTGGCAACATGATAAAATCCACTACACTTCTATCTTCTTCCAAAAACTATCAATTACAGTGATGGGTGTTGTTTGCTACAGGATGTACATGTTCATGTGCTGCCTTCTGAGGCTGCCAGCTTCCTGTTACTGGTTCTTTCACCAAAATATTTTAACTTCTATGCAAGATCATCATCTGTACTCCATAAGAATCACTGGATAGTGATTTGCCTTTGTTCAGTGTCTGTGAGTTGTCTTGTAAGAAATGGACAGTCCTTAGTTTCCACAAATGCTTTTTGTGGTTTGACCATGGTCATAGCCATGATCTGACCTTTTATTTCAGGGACCTCTAGCAGTGTAAGAAAAAATTGATTTTCTACCTGAGATCCATCAGTACCTCTTCAAATGTTCATCTTTGGTTGACTCTTTGAACATGTGTCATTCTTGTTTAAAGAATTTATGAAGCACATCAGAGTTCAGTGTTTCAATTGTCTTCTTTTAGTGCTATAAGGCACTTAAGTTTATCATAACTAAAGCTACTTCCTGGCTGTTACTTCTTTTTGCCTAACACACACTGCTTGCAGATAATTGGTGTGTGCCAGATGTATTTCACCTCTGGTAGAATTACAAACCACTCCCTTCTCCACATACTTTGTTTTATTCCCAGTGTCTCATACTGGGTCAACAATCACTCCCAGCCAATAACTCCAGCAACAAGCTGCTCCCTGGTAAGAGACCAATATATTAATTTTGAAATATGTTTAAATTAAAGGCAGGAAAAACAGGAAATTAAAGGAGAAGGTATAAGGAAAGCTGTATTTGAAATTATAGAAAATACATGGAAAAGTAAAAGAAAAAGCATCAATGTTCCACTGTAAAACACTGTCACGTACTTATATCTTGTTTACTGATTGCACAGTTATGTAAGACAGTAAAACTAGAAAGGTAGAGTAAATGGTTGTGATCATATTGCTGATTATAGGGCAGCTTTTCCCACAAGAAAAAATTCTTGACAAAGATAGTAATTGCAAATTATATATATTAGGGTGATAGGAAAGGAAACAGCAATCATTTAGAATTTTTCTCAGCACTGAGGTTACACAACAATTTTTTTAGGCAGCAAATATAAAACCAACAAAGGAAAATGCCTTTTCAAGTAAGGTAAGTTTTCAAGAACTCAGTGACATTGGGAACTCAGAAGATTTGACATATTCACAGAAAATAGGTTGGTTAACAGCTGTCTATTAAGCATGATCATCTGGATGCAACCTTTGGCTAGGAGTGGTCGTCACCCACAGTTATAAAAGTGCATTAGGGGAATGGTCTCTGGGCTATAATTATTTTATCACCAAACAATTTTTTTTCTAAAGATCAGTGGTGCCCATGATCATGGAGATGCTTGGTCTGAGGTTATATCAATGCTGACTAAAGAGCTGAGCACCTATTCCTTCTTCACATCCCTGTAGTCCAGTATTGTATAACTCTGGGTGAGATATGTGGGGTATCATCACAGGATTTTTTAATTACAAGAAAACTGTCCACCACACAAAGTTATAATGGATTGAAACTCTGCAGCTGACTATGTATATAGCTTTATTAATCTGATTAAGGCAAAAATAGAGATGAAAAATTAAAAGCCAAAGACATTTTAAATAGCAAACCTCCTTTCCAGTACTGCCATGGGTGAATATATTTTTAAATAAACTTACAGCATTTAATTAGGCCAGGTTTAGATTGATTGTTAGTAGCATCTTATACCTGAATGAATGATTCTAATGTTATGTTTTGATTTATGATAAAAATACTCTTTCAAATTCAAAAAGTAATGCATACTGAATGCAGCATATAATCAAAATGGGATAAATATACTCAGATTTAATTATTATGACAGCTTTGTTTTAATGCATACTTATTTTATAAATGGAATGGTTGTTTAATTTTCACATTGTTATTATCTTTTGCTTTGCACAGTAATAGGCACAACTTACCATAAACAGGCTTTTTTTTTCCAAATTTTGGAAAAAAAAAAAAGAAAAGAGGTTTTTTTTTTACCTACTCAGGTTTACATATTGCAGAAATGACAGGGAAGATATGGCTATAAGGATATTGGATAGGATATTTCATATGCTTAGCTTTGTAATTATCCAGTCAATGCCAGCTACTGGTTTTGTTTATTTTGATTATGATATGGACAACTAACTATCTTCCCAGTAAGTTCCAATCTAGCTGAGTGTCAAGTCACTGGATAAGCCTATAAACATAGCATACGTTTGCAAGACAATTTGGGGCTCCTATACACACAGGAATATTTCCATGTAGGCTTCAAGCCTGGCTGACCTCATATCCTGTTTGTACATAATCTGACTTATACAGCAGTTAAATTAATTTGCTAAAGAAACCCTTTTATTGGTTTTCCTTTTTTTAAGCTATGTTTTCAAGGAAATATGAAAATGACAGTGACTTGTTTTGGGATGATTGCAGACAAAAGCAGATTCTGTGCAATTAACTTCTTCAGCATGTGTACCAGAGAGTACTGCTGTCAACACTTCTCTGAGCAGGCTGTTTGGGCCAGGGACACAAATCTTATTATGAGAGCAATAAGCAACTGATTTGCACTGTAATCTGCTGCAAAGGATATATTTTCACTTTAGGCAAATATGCTGTTTGCTATGCTTTGAAAACATCCCGGATAACACTGAAAAGGATTTATCCAACCTCACTCTGCTGTTAAATTGAAAATACAGTAATAATTTCTATACATCGTGCATCAAGCAAAACTTTTCATTTTGAACAGTAGGTCTTAATGAAGTTTCCATCTTGTTTCAGTGTTTTTACTGCATCAACTTCCCTTTTGGAACTTTTTGGAACTGAAAATCTCTAGACCTTAATTTCAAATTGACTTCAACACACAGCTGGATTTAGTTTAACATCAACTCTTAAATGTTTAAATTACACTAACTTCTTCTGAGCTCTGACTCTCAAGCATATGGTGATGTCCAGCAGCACCTTATTTCCAAAGCCCCTAATTCAGCAAACAAAACTCCCATTGGACTCCTTTTAATGTTTCCTTTTCTCATCAGTATGGGTCACCTCACCTTGTTTTTTCAGGCTCAGACAGATGTCAGACACAGCCCCTTATCAGGCAGTTCTTTATACCCGGTGACATGGTAGTTGTGACTTGTGGCTAACTTTTTAACACGAATAGGACATGGGCATAAACTGGCAATAGTACAGTTTCTCAAAAGGGGCTTTGAAAGTTAATAGAAATTCCTTCAAAGCTACATGAAGATTTTTTGACCAAAAACGAACTACTCTGTGCTAAGCAAAGGGTGTGGTTGTTTACAAGTGGTATTCTAACCGTGAGTTAGTAAACTTCCCTTAAGGGCACCAGAAAATATAATGCTTGCTCTTTGAGCACATTGGATTCATTAAAGTAGCTTCTATTTTTAAGCCCTTAAGTATGAAAACATCTACCATCAAGTAGCTTCAGTTTGAACGATTCTGAAAAGCAAGGAAAGTGCTGGACTTGTGGAAAGAATTAAAGAAATGCTGGGAGTGGGTAAAAAGCATGCTAATATGTCCCAGTTCCAACCTCCATGAAAAGCAAAGACCTCTCTAACTTTTTTTAATTTTTTGCTCAGAGGTGGAAGAAAAGAAAATTGGAAAACAAATGAAAAAAAGAATTCTAAAAGGCAGGATACTTCAGACCCTTGAGATACTCAGGAAACGCTTCTAGTTATCATAGGATATTGTATAACTAAGAAAAGGCAGTGGCCTTTTTACTGGGTGGTCAGTTCTCACCCCATCAATCCTGATGAGCTATACTTATACCAACATTCCTCTCTCTGCATTTCTTTTTTCCAAATCAGTTGGAGAGCAAGAGTGCTTCTCCGAGTAAACAGGAGTGGTAAAAGCTTGAGAAAAACCTGTAAAGAAGGGGGGACAGTGCTGTGCTAGAATTCTGCACCTTACCCTAGAAAGGAGCACCTCATTGCCTCTCAGCTGCTACTCAGCACAGGGTACATGGAATATCTCAGAAAACTGGGTCTAGGAACAAGCTGTCACAAGGTCTAAACTAAAACACTGGTTTGCTACCATGAAAAGGCCCTGGCATTCTAGAAAATCTCACCCTATCCTATGTCACATTCCTTGGATTCAAAGATGTTGTACTAGGCTGACAACTTGGAAAAATACCTAAACTGTGCATGACATAGTTTCATTTCATATGATTAGTCAGGTAGCTGCAAAATCACGTTAGGTCCTACAGAATCTCTTTTGTTCCATTTGTATCATGCTGCTTTTTAATCTGCCTACAGCTACACAAAATGTTTTTTTGTATAGTATATGTTTTAAAAGGTAGAGTCCTTATTGATTCACCCACTCTGACTGTCTGAATAAAGAATATCCCCAGAGCACAGTAAGATGCAGCACAACATGGTACACAAGCCAGCTATTACAGACACTTGCCCTTAAATTAATTAGCATACTGGCATTGTTGCTTCTCTTCTATCATTCCAAAGATAAAGGCTCAGTTGATGAAGAGTATGATTGGATATGCAATATGCAAAATGTCATCTGCAGAATCAACGTTGAAGAGATGTGGTCCTTGCCAAAGGTGAAACAGAAATGAATATTTAACTCTTTCCCTCCAAAATTAATAGAAAAGAGGAAAAGAGAATAGAGATAAAATGTAAATTGTGCTCAGTGATTACAGTGGTGTTACAATTCCTGCAGCAGTAAACTAGAGAGGCAACAGGAAGTAATGTGCAGAAAGAACTTCAAAAGGCTAAAGAAATATAAAAGCTTTAACAAAACAAACTGTGAGTGAAAGGAGGAAGTCCCACAAAATACAGATGACCTGAGGACAACAAAACTAACAATTACTGCAAAATATCCTGAAAGTCAGTGAAAACCAATGGTCCTTGATAATAAAAAGGGCAACAGTAGTGTTAGGTCAAGGGAACCAGCAGCCAAAAATGCTGCAGGATGCCAGACAGAAATCCAAATCAATAAAACCACAGGGTAATATGTAATTATAGACAAATAATTATATGTAAAGTTCTCTTCATATCAGAGTATACTTTGGGATGAAAGGAATTAAAGTGTTTTGAGGTAACAAAAGAATGTGATTCCATTTTCTTTAGGCAAGAAAAGTCACATAAGCCAGTAAACATTAAAAACCCCTCTAAAAAGTATCTGACTGAAATGGCTAACTCACCCAGTACTACTCTTCCCTGACATGCAGAAAGTTTCTGAATTACTCTACCTATCCTATGTGTTTCAGGCTCTGGGCACGTGCTGGGCATGTGTCATCTGGCAGGGAAGCAGAGGTGGCTGCTGCTGTCCTCACGAAGTTTTAAGCATCAACACGTCTCAGTGGAAAAATAAATGTGCTCATGTTAAGTTATGATAGAAGAAGTCCCAAAGCCAACTGGCACAAAAACCTTCTGATGGCAGCTAGGAAGCCAGGCAAGCTGAGATACGATCCACCCTTTTTGAAAATTCAGTCTGAAACTCCTAGTGGTTACAATGCCGAAGAAAAATATTTTCAAACCTAGCTAATGTCTCTTCTATCTCGTGATCGCTTATGACAAATAAATTTGGACAATGAAAATGGTTACATGACAGAGTCTGAACTCTTGTGGAGGGAATAAAGCTCAGCATGAAGCTTGAAAAAGCAATGGGGTCCTTTGTTTTAGGAGAGCATGAGTAGTAACAGTATCAAGTGCTTGAAGGCCTTTCTAGAACCCGAGTTACTGTACTCAGTTGATAATTTTGATATTTGTACTAAGGGTTGCTGTTTGTCCAAGGAGCCATGAGTATTCTGCCTTTTCTCTTATAAGGAACCAAACTTATACAGAAATTTGTGCCTCAAATCTAAAAATCATGCTGCATAACATAATGCTACCCAGATAGCACTTGATTTTAGGGAGATCCTGATTTGAAGGCATCAAATAATGGAGAACTGCTTTCTCTTGCTTAATTATAACACAAGCCACGAGCAATTTGAAAAGGCAGAGAAAGGACAAGGGCAAGGGCAGGGAGAGTGAAAGAATATGGGAGCAAGTGATAAAATCCAGCTGTTAAGAGAACAAGAGTGTGGATAGTCTAAAGGGTCATAAGTCATAATCTCAAAGTTGTTTTCCTTGCTAAATAAATATCAGCTGCAGATCAAAACCTGGCAAATGCATGTGCTGGAACAAAGAGGTAGCCAGGGAAGCAAGAAGATGCTGGATGCTACAGCAAGAATTAACTAGACACAACAGGATTAAATTAAACTGACAAATGAAGGAACATTGTGAAGCTGCAGAAGCTGTTTAAATCTATTGCTTTAGGCACTTAAAATAAGATTGCACGATGTCTAATAGTCCCTACAGAGAGGGATAAGAACATGTACTAGGTGAATTAATTTTTTTTTTCCTCTGGAGTTCTGCCACAGTTTTTACGTGATAGTGCTGTCTCAGTTTGACACTATTCATCCAGCATTTTACTTTGGAAATCTGTGAAATATCATACACTCATTTGCCCAGAGCAGCTGACAACTAACAAACAAAGAATTTCTGTCAAATGATGACCATATTAAGGTCTTTTATACAGCATCCATAAAAACTGGTTTTGGGAACCACTGTATTTCAGTAACATGCTAGAAAGATTTTTCTGAAGAAAATTATTTCAATAAATATTCCCTGTCCTTTCAACATATCTTTTGTATATAAAATGAAGATATCCCTTATAAAGACCAACAATTTTCACAGCAGAAAAATCCTGTGACACTGCAAGATGCAGCTAGAGGTGTGGTTTCTCACCTACTGCTTGACATCCATTTCAAACACTCACAAAAGCTCCCGAGGTTGTGGAGAAATTTATGTGCACAGAAATGCCACCATGGTTTAACTCCAAAGGCAGGATGTATATACTATATTGTCCTCCTTAAACAAAAATTAAACATTATGCTGTCATAATAGCAATCTGTTTTTCAGTAAGGAACTTGACCAAAATGCTCATGGTGGACTTGCTTAGCTGTCACATGAATAGCTTGCCTTTTTAAAAAAACAGCAAGATGAATCCTTGGCCCATATGCCAAACACTTGATGAAAAGACTCCTGTTGACTTCACTGGGCTTTAGATTATACCCACTGCCATCAAGATGAAAAATTGCAGGCACTTAAAGTAAAGCTCTGGATGGATTGAAAAACTAGATTTATTATCCCTCTAAGGGCATATCTGGAGGAAATTAGTATGCAATATATCGCTATACACAAGCAACCTCACATTCAAATTCAGGATCTGAAATGTTGGTAAAAATGTAATTTATTAGGGGACTTTTTAACTCCCATTAGCTCTGCTTAGTTCTGAAATCAACTATATTCTAAAGTAAACCTGAACTTTATATTTATATAAAAAAACTGAATGGGCTGCTTTTCACAAATAAGCTTCCAGGCAGACACAGAAAAAACAATAACCTGCAGTAGATAACCTGTGAAAGCAGGAACCCTTAATAGCATGTGGTCATCAGCAAGTTTTGGTTTTTTTTATCAGCCTTCGGTGGGCATAAATTTTGGTTGCTTTGCAAAATGTTGTCAGAAGAGAATTTAACTGCCAGGAAATTATTCATAGTACTGCCAAGTACAATATATGCAATGGTTTGTCAAATTAAATAGAAAAATTGCAGGGAGAGAGGAGTCTGAACCGAGGACATCCCATACCATCACATTCAACATGGGCAGTTGTGGGGAACTGAACGTGAAACTATAAAATGCTGCCGATCTGCAGAACAGGGAATTATTCATGCTGCAAATAGGCCACCTTATAAAAATGAAAGTATATTATAAATGTGACTTTATTTTTAGCATAAAGAAGATACTGCCCATAAAAATATGGGGGAAGTGAGAACTAGTTTCTGCCAAATCTGTCACAGAGGAGGGCTGTATGAATGAGTCTATTTGCATGCTTCAAAACACCAAAGGGTGCAGCCACAAAATGTTAAAAGTAGTTTCTACAGTCAAGTACGTCAGACTGCTGAACAGACAACAGTTAACTATGTAGAGAAACCTTCAAAATCACATATTTACCAAAATAACTACTCACTTCCCAAATTTGCACAATGAGTTGTTTCAGTTGTTTTGTGGCATAGAATGGCATCTTTTTTTTTTAATCTATAACAAAATATACTTCTAGGGTCTGGATTACAAACAGTGTCCAGTGTGTGACTTTCCACAGGTCCAGATCCCTAGAGGTGCTAGCACCAATTAGATCAGCCCTCTGAGCCGGAAGACATAGGATTTAACAACCTCTGGAACAGCTTTTGGGAAAGAGAGGAGTGGGAGCACTGCTGTTTATTCTTCTGCAAAGAACAGTCAGAGGTGTAATTCTGGAGCAACTGAGGTGAAGCTGAAAGGAGGTGGTGTTTGAAGATGTTACTACAGCTCTACTATTTTTAGCCAGCACATGGGACAGGCTGGCTCTGCAAGGGAACAGGCTACCTCAAGACTCTGATTGCTTCCAGGCCCTTGGGAGCAGGACTACAGGAATGTCTGGATTTTCTGGTTTTTGACTGAGCAACAACAAGAAATTGCATTAGGCTGAACTGCATCATTTAGGCTTTTGAGTTCTTGCTTGTGATGTTTCTTTTATACTTTTTTGTTCCTAACCTATTGATCAGTCTCAGAACTAAAATTTGTGGTTTATTTTTCAACATTTCCAGTTCTTCTTTCCTCTCTCTCTCCTCTTTTTTTTTTTCTTTTTTATTTTTTTTCTGAAATTATGGCTTGATTTGTCACAAATCATTTCCAAATCACATTTCTGATGAACTGACTATTCAAAAACATTGCTCAATTCTGCCCAGTGGGATTAATTTGTCACTAGGCTTCCCAGAAAGGATGCTGCTTCATACTTACTTGGAGAAGGTTGGAGAAGTCAGAAAATGACACGGTTCTCCCAGTGCTGAGAGGCTGTTGGTTTTTAAGACTACAACGGGGAAGAATTTTATTCTCTATGGAAACACACACCAGGAATAGTACCTTGAAAGTTTTGTTAAACAGTTATAGAGTTCATATTTATGAAAAATAATTATAGATCACTGCACATATTGTTCAGTGATGCATGAGAATAATAACAATTAACCACTTAAACTAATGATTTCTGCAGTTGTCATGCAAGGTCATAATATATAAATATGCAAAATAAGCATTAAATTTTACGTATTTTTGCAAAAAAAAAACCAGTAACAAAACAAACTTGGTTTTTGTGCTTTGATTTGTGCTCTTGTCGTCTGAATCAAAGGATATTCATTATTTCTGTGATTTATGTCTATTTGAAGATTCTTTCCTCCAAAATGCAGAACTGTTTTTATTTCACTGCTAAGGAATGAAACACAATCAGATCTTCTTTCACCCTCCACACATCTGTGTTAACTCTGGCCATTTCTCAGAACATAGACTTTTCTAATCCTGTCTATTTGTTTCTTCTGTGAATCCACCCTTTTACATTCCTTCAAATCAAACTTTCTACACCAAATATTTTGGTCATCATACTGTAGGGCTTGACCTTTTGAAGTTTTCATGCATCCCTCGGTAGATAACAAATGAAGACAAAAGAAAAAATGGACTTTGAAAGCCAAGTCCTCACACCTGTACTTCTTGCTACAAGAGGCACTGCCCTTCAGGTGATGTGTTCCATTACTATCACTGCTAAGCAAAGAAATTTAGAGTTGACCAGATGGTTTTCAATCCCTATGTTTGAAAAAACGAATATTTATACAAGATATTACAAGGGAATCTCATGGAGGCAACAACTGTAAATTATACAGGCACTCATCTGGAGAAGATATCTCCATTCTTAGCACATGATTATAATTGAAATATATCCAGCTTTTCCAAACCTCTCAGTGAGCCACAAGAACAGTTCCATGCATGGTGTATGCCACATTGTCCCAGAGCTAACATTCTGTCACTTGAAGTCATTTGCATCCACACAGCACTGGGACATTTTGAAATCAGCCTTGCCTTATCTAGTCAAGCCTTCAAAGCCCTCTTGCTCTGACATTTTGATCTTCCCATCTTGAATTTATAGCTGACATTTTGCATATTACATGTCCTGAGAGGCTGACCTTAAGACAAAGCAATTCAGAGGCCAAACTGTGCTTATCTCATGTCTTACTTAGCACCTCTGCTCTGCTGGCCCTTCAGAGGCAGCATGTAAAAACCCCTGGTGAGCAACCTTCTAGTGCTCAGTGCAAACAAGTTTTTGGTGATGCTGTAACTTCAGACCACAGGAAGTAAGGACTTATGCAGGGGAAAGGAAGAGATTATTAACAGAACCCAGGCTCTTACAGCAGGTATCCGCTGATAATGCTCCTACTTTTGTGAAATTAAGGATGTGCAGGTGGCTGGACTGGTAGCCCAGTTGTCAATGAATACATTCAGTGCAGGTAGTTCAGTGTCCAAGGTTGAGCTAAGGGCAGGGCAGGAACCCTGAAGAAAGAGGGAAGGAACTGCCAACCCTTTGCAGAACAAAGGACTCAGGTACCTGTGGCACAGCAGTTGACTGGACACTGAGAGACACACAGGAGATGCTGATCCCCAGACTTTTCCATGCTTAGATTGCAAGAGTATAAAAGTGCAGGAGTTCTTCTGTTAAGGATCCCTCCTCAGAAGCATCTGCTGTTATTTTGTTATTTAGATATTTAGTTATTGCATTATGATTAAATTATTGCAAGGAGGTTCTGCTAAGAGGAACCTGGAGTCAAGCCTATAAGGAAAGCTGTTCTGACTGCGTGAGTGTGGAGTGTGTATCTGTGAAAGGACTTCAGTCCCAGCTCAGCTGGTGCAAGAGGGGCTGCCAGAGTGGCTCCTGGATTATTGGACAGGGAAGTTTCCCTATCACAGTGAGGAGTTTGCTCTGAGATACTACACATAATGGTAGGAATAACATAAGGAATGTATTCCACACAGACCACCTGTAAAATATGTGCACAACTTTCCATATAAGATTTGCGATTACAACGCATTGTGGGGTGGGTACAATGTTATGAAACTTTTATCATGCTTCGTGTGGAGACTTTAGTGCACTCTGTTGGGAGGTTTTTAAATTCTGCACATTTGAAGATTAAAATAAAGCATCTGAATGTTCAGTGAATGCAGGCATTTTAATGAATTGTTTAATGAATTAGTGAAGGCAGCCATTTTAATGAATCACTCAAGACTGGAACCCATGAATGCAAAGATATTTTCAATATTTTTTAATAAATAACAATGAGGATGCCAAGTTAAATTCTGTGAATGGTAGAAAAGAGAAGAATTAAACACACAATTGTGACCAGTAAAGAAGTATTATTAAACAGAGATGATCATTTGCCAGTTAAAACCTTAAACTCAAATAAAACAGAAGAGGTTTATATAGGCTGTTTTATAGTGCTCCTTCACGTTATCCACCTTGCTTTCCAGAGTCTCTTTACCCTTTCATTATCCTCCTCAGCTGTGTCTGTGCCAACTCCACTGTGGTTTTGTCTTAATTTTCTTTTTTCATCTCTCTTTTCTTAATTCCCTTCTTCCTTCTTTATTGCTCCCCTAGGGTGCATCTAGCATTTTGTTCTCAAGGCAGTGCTACCAAAAGGAGTTGGTCCCTGCAGGGATACTCCAGAAGACAGTCCTTGCTTTAGAGACTGAAACTCATTAGGTGTGTCATCCGTCAATGAAAACATTGGATGGATACTGGTCCAGCTGAGAAATGATGTAGTGATCTCAGTTTTCAGAATGGTGTTTTCAGATCTAGGAACAGGCTGAAGGAGAATAATGGGCTCTATGGATAGTGCCAAGTGAGCTGCTTTGCCATGCAATTCATGCATCAAGCATTTTGGGTGCTTTTTTTTCTAAAACGAAGACACTCATGGATCAACATAATGGGCACTGCAAAATAGCTAGAATTTTGCAGTAACCAAAGTATCTTTCTCTGCTGGAAATATTTGTGTTGTGTGACTTGGCTGGTCTACCATATCATGCTTCACATTGGTTAAAAGCTCAGAACACTTTTTTTTTTGCCTTCTGTAACTACTGCAACAGTGTAAAGGGCGCTTCCTTTAATTTAATACTTAATCCCCACAGTGTCACCATTTTGGCTGAGGATAATTTGGGGGTTTTGTAGGTAGAGGAAGGACATAGAAGAAAAAAGGCAAAGTGTGGGGAGCAGTAATCAGTGGGAGAGCAGGGGACATTGATATGTGGTATGGATGTAGCAATGCCAAGAAAAGAAATGGGAAACTTTAGTACAGCTCCTGGATGTATGCCAGACAACATCAAAGGAATATGCAGATAAAAGAGTTTGCTTGGTCTCAGTTTGAGGCAATGGAGAGCACATTAATGTCTCACATATACTAGGCACTTTCCTACCTGCACTTTTCTGCATGCAGTACCTGCACTTTTCTGCATGCAGCCTGTGCTTTAAGAAACAAGGGCAAGAAAGTCAAGAAGAAAAAAAGAAGCAAAGAAGCACAACCTAAAATGGCAGACACCTGATAGCACAGCACCAAGGTGTTAATGTCTCTCTGCCTACACTAGATCTTGCAGACAAGTCTCATCCCAAGCAGGGTTTCCCTCACAGCTCAGGCAAGACCTGCTGGTAGATCTGTTAGACCCCCCAATGTTGCAGTGCTCCAGCCAGATCCTGGATTTTGGTTACAAATTCTGTCTGTCCAATGTAGTGGATGTCAGCCTCAGTGCATGGGGACAACCAAATGCAACGCCTCAGCAAGGTGATGTCAGACAAGTGTACAGCCCATCTACGTACAGTAGATATTTGTTTAGTAAAGTCTCTGGAAAAACACATAGATTTCCTTTACACATAGTTTTCCTTCACACTGCCAGCAGTGCCCTGGCAGCCAGGGGGTCTAACCCTGTCCTGGGGGGCATCAGGCACAGCACCACAGCTGGGCAAGGGAGGGGATTGTCCTGCTCTGCTCTGACCTGGGGTACAGCTTCATCTCGTGTGCTGGGAGCAGCTTTGGGTGACACAATGTGAGAAAGGCATAAAGCTCTTAGACAGTGTCCAAAGGGAGAGCCATGAGGATGGTAAAGGGCCTTGAGAGGAAGCCTTATGAGGAGAAGCTGAAATCATTGTTCAGCCTGGAGAAGAGGAGACTGAGAGGAGACCTCACTGCAGTCAACAGCTTCCTCACAATGGGAAGAGGAGGGGCAGACACTGATCTCCTCTCTCTGATGACCTGTGAGAAAACCTGAAGGAATATCATGAAGCTGTCTCAGGGGAGGTTTAAGTTGGATATTAGGAAAGGTTCTTACCCCAGAGGGTTATTGGGCACTGGAACAGCTCCCCAGGGAAGTGGTCACAGCACGAAACCTGACAGAGCTCAAGAAGTGTTTGGAGAAAGTCCTGTGGTACATGGTGTGATTCTTAGGGTGGTCCTGTTCAGGAGTTTGACTTTGATGATTCTTGTGGATCTGTTCTAACTCAGGATATTCTATGATTCTATGATTTAGAGTGCCTTTATTGTGGCAGAGTGTTGACCCCAGTTTTTTTCAGACAGCTACCTAGACAGCTGAGCACTGGCACGATCGCTATTGAGAGCTGAAGTCCACAACCTCAGGCATAAGCTGAGCTGTGAGAACTGATACAGGTACCTGAAGTCATGCAAAATACAATGTGGCTGTAAAAGAGCATTGAATAACATGGCTTAATCTAGCAGCATGACCTGACAGTGGTAGGGCATTGCAGCAGGGGACTTAGCACATGCTTAGCCACCCTTAACAAACACTGTTGTGGGTGAAAGGTGAAAATATCACCTTTCACTGAAAGCTACTACCACCATGGGTTTATAATTGTACATTAAAACAGTTGTGTCAGGAAGAATATTGTTTGAGAACACTAAGTATGTTAACATAGAAGAGGACCAGTTAAGCAGACAAATTTAAAAAATCAAGTGTATAAAATCCTTCAGCTGATATGAACTGGCAGCTAACTGAATGATTTCAGTCTGCCATTGTTGCTCCCACATGGCAAGTATACCTGTTCTTTCCTTTTAGGAAAATCTTGAGGGTGACTTCTCATGTTGTCTTTCCATCATGGCTGCAAGGAGTCAGAGAAAATTAGCACTCAGAAGCAGATGCTACATTCATATTCTCAAAGGTTACACAAGTGTTTTTCAAACAATTTTTCTCCAGTCTCTTATTATAGGTATGTTGTAACACTCCACTTGGAAATCACAGTTTTACAATTCCTTATTTACCTTTCAAAGATTTTGTCCCATTATTAGAAAAGTCATCTTATTAAAAACCTGTAATTCATGTGCTTTTTTACTTAGTACTTCTTCAAACCTAAAAGCCAGAAGACCTACAAGCAAACAAGGCTCTATTTTTAAGTGCCTAATTACCACACACTTATTTGCCTGTTTTCACAGCAATTGAGAGGCTATAAAGAGGTTCTTCTATAAATTTGAAGCTAAGTGTAATTACTACAATGTTTCAAAGAGATGGTACATAGACAACACTTAGACAACAGACACAAAACAAAAATTGGGAAAAGAAACCGAAACACTGCCACCTTCTAAATGCAAAGAATTTTTTAATAGCTATTGAAATAAAGGACAAAATATGATCTGGTTTAAATGAAACCAAAATAGAATATGATCTTTCTAACAGTGGTAAAAGGTGCTGGGTCAAACTCTGTTACTCAACATCTAATGGCATTTCCATGTTAATGTTACGCCTAGCTGAAATTTTTATTTGTGCTTCAAAGTCACAAGGTTTTAGGCCTATAATTAAAATCCCTTCTAGCAGACTGAAGAGCTACTACCATGGCTCACATTCCTGTTTTGTTTCATCTATTACCTTGACTGGCCTCCATCTCATAATTTACTCTTTCTTCACATCATTGCTTCTTTGCTGTAACAACAACCCCAAGAAGAAGTGAGAGGTAAGCGCTGAATCTTTTTATGGTTACTTCTCCTTCAGGAACTAAGGATTTTCTTTGGAAGACAACATAAGGTACTGTTGATATTTATTTGATTTGGAGAGCTAAAGAAATCTCTGAGACTGGAAGCATCTCCCCATAAAATCAGCAGGATGTAGAAATCCTGATTAGTTGTATCTTTCACATGGGCCATTCACTTGGTGGGTCCCTTCCAAGTGAGAATATTCTGGGATTCTGTGATTAATTTCTCCACAGTAAAGAGTTGGATTTTAATGAAACACAGTAGTTCTACAAAATGAGGTTAATTGTTGGAGAAATTAAACCCTTTCTGGTTTTCTGGGAGAGAGGAAGAGAGAGGTCATGAAGCCAAGGGAAAAAATATTCATACTCTCAGAAAAGCACATATTAATCACAGTGTTGCTAACAAATTATTCATGCCACTAACTGCAGAGCGGCTGTTCACACTGGTAAATTCCTTCAGAGAAAGTGTGGATCAGGAAGTGCTTGCTGTATCAGTGTCCTTCAAATGTGGCAGTGTGTCACTGAGATCACAGGATCTGTCCAGTCTCACTACTAGCATTGCAGGTTTCTCCAGTCTGGGAGTCAAACTCAATTTCTCTCACATCACATAGAAATTGAAGTCACACAATTTTTGGTGAGATCTAAGGTTCTAAATGGCTAGCTCCCTTTCTGTTATAGGAGGGAGGTGCTAATGAAGCTGCCATTTGATGTCACAGCACCACGGAATCCATTGCTGGGAACACAAGGGGCTCCACACTTAAACTTGGTAGGACAAATTGCATTAGAATATTCACATGAATTTGCTAACTTTAGCAGTTCAATCTCCTCTCTTTATGTTTCCTTTTACATATCTTTCCATTATTTGTCTTACAAATGTCATCATAGGTCAAAGAAAGGATTTTCCAGTGAAGTTGGGGGTTGTTCCTGTGTGACATTGCCTTTTCCTGGAAAGCCTTTTTTTTGTTTTGTTTTGTTTTGTTTTTGTTTCTTTTTGGTTTTTGTTTTGTTTTGTTTTGGTTTTGGTTTTGGTTTTGGTTTTGTTTGGGCTTTGTGTGTGTATGTGTGTGTGTGTGTGTGAAATTGTGCTAGTTTTGATAAAACTTTAACAAAAAGTTCTTTAAATTGTGTTGTTTTTCTAATTTATCTCCAAGAAATGGTTCTAGTTAAAATGAGAGAGGGAACTGAGCAATTTCAAAGACATGCTAATAGTCAGGGTACAGACTGTAGTTCTAGAAGAATATGATTCAATCCATCCTCTGATTAAGACTAAAGAATTGATCTCAGCTCTTCTATCTCATAAAATAATGTATGACCCTTACGAAAGAATACTAACACCTAGTACAGTCCTATTCAGACAATCTTTCTGGATTTTTTTTCCCCAGCAAAAAGTAAAGAGTAAAAAGTAAGGAATCCCAGTGCTGCTGAATCTGACTAAAGTCCAGTGGTCATAAATTTTTAAGGGTGCTCTAGATCATGGGATTTATCTTCCCTAGCCGTAGAAACAAAGCAAAAATACATCTTAGATAGCGACTAAAAATCTTTTAGAGTCACCTGCAAGGAACATGTATTTCAAGGTTTCAGTATATCACTATAATGATAATAATATCATGAATTGCATTGACTGTAGAAGTTCTCTTTCACCTGGCATCCTTTTCTTTTTCTATTGCATATTAGGCTTTTTTTTTCTCCTCTTATTTCCTCTCTCTTCCTCCAGAGGTCCTTTTTTCCTTTAAATCTATTCTCCAATTAGCTTTTTGCATTACTAGGTAGCAATCTTAAGGTATTTCTTCAAGATCTGTGAGTTCATTTTGTTGAAATCCAACTTGCAATGCAATTCAATTTCCAGCTTTTTGAAGAATACCTCTGCTGCTTCTGGCTCTTCACATTTCCTTGTGATGTTTCCTGCTCTAATAATTAATATGAGAGGCAACAGAGTGCTTTGGTTACTCGTGGGGCTTTTTTCTCCTTCTGTTGAAAGAAGGATGTCATATAAGGCAGTCTTTCTTCTCTGTCCCTCCTTTGGTTACAGATATAAAATTTCTTTCACTTCATCCTCTCTGCATCATTGGTTGGTTGTTCATTGATTTGACTTCTCTACTGCTTTTTTTTAGGAAATAAAGTGTTTTGCTGAGATATTCAAAACCTTGCAGCTAGGGAGCTGGAATTACTGTGGAGTTTGGCATTGGGTATCCATGGACTTTTCTAGTTTATTTCTTTCAATAATCATCTAAATTTAGTATGGTTTATAACTTTACTATAGAAAAAAATCAACAGAAATTCCAAATTATCTTCCTTTCTTCTCCTGATGGAAATGCAAAGGTTAATTCTCAAAGTTGTATAGATTATTAATTTTTGTTGTTGTTGTTATTTCTGTTAGGTGTTTTAGTTCACTATTGTTTCATCTTATCCTGATGAAATTTTAAATTTGGTTAACATTACTACTGAGTTAAGGCCAGTCAGAATGGTCATTTTATGAATCATAGAAATATACAGAGAGATTAGAAATCACTTATAAATCTTTAAGATAGTTTGCCTTTGCTTTTCCCTCTTTCATCCAAGTGTCTGTGGTAAACATTTCACCAAGATTTTTCTCCATATTTAAGTGGCCTGTGATTTCTAAGACAGGGATAGAAGATTTGTTTTAACAGACTTTGTTGGATTGTATTTCCAAGGGTTTCACCAATCACAAAAAAGTGTTGGGCTACATCACATCTGCAATGATTTCCACAAAGATTTCTTATAGATGAGTATTGCCATTTGTAGTCTTTCACTCTGACAAGTGATCCTTTTATTTGATATCTCCCCAGGTTTTATATGGAAATAGTATAAATAATTTTTTCTTAATCATGTTCTCTGAGCTGTTTATGCCTTCTTAGGCTTTCAGTATGTGCACTTATAATGTATATGCTATGTCTCTTTTTTAGGCTGTAATCCTTGCTTCCTGCAGAAATTTCTCAAATTTTTTGTCCACACATTTGTCCATATCCTTGCTACTTTTCCCTCCACTGATTTTACTTTTTTGATGTGGGAAAGCAGAACTGCACATAATATTCAAGTGCAAAGAGATATAATACTCTCTAGCCTATTCAGATGCTTCTGGCTGCCCAATTTTTTCCCCTAAAAAAATCATAAAATCATAGAATCATTATATTAGAAAAGACCCTTAAGATCATCAACTCAAACTGCTAACCCAGCCCTGCCAAGTCCAGCATTAAATCGTCCCTAAGTATCACAAACCCAGAAAGGAAAGGGAAATGTTTTGTACACTGAGCTGGGAGTTTTGCAATGATTTCCAAGGCAATTAGGTTAATATGCAAAACATGGCAGAAGAATCACATTTAGCTAGAACAGTTTCTCAGGAGGATGGGATGCTGTCTCAGAGACTATGCCCAAGAGAGGAATGGTCTAAGTGTAGTATATGGGGATTTTGTCACAATCTGAGCACAAGATCCAAAATGACCTTGCACACAAGAAAGGAATAGCCCATCAAAAGCTGTTGTCCCTATGCACAGAAAAAGGGTCTCTTGAGAAACATTCATCTGAAATATTTATACGTATCTGTGCTTTATATAAACAAAACTATTACTTGTCCTCCATTTTTTTCCCCTCAAGCCCACCAAAACAGCTACCAGGGCTCTCATGCTTTTTTGGGCCTTTCACTGGCAGCTCTGTCCTCATTGTTGCAGGCCAGTAAGAGCACGTCCCTCACAGACACACATATACTGCCTTAAGCCTCTCAGGAACGGCTTATATTCCTGAGATCAATATATTATTAATGGAAATTATATTAGGTTTCCAAACTTAAATTCTTTACATGAAAAATATTATTCCTGCATCATCAATATAACTTTTCAAGGCAAAATTACATATACATTGTGTTTGCTGTTCCACTGTGATGAACACATAGACATTTCTGCTGTGGCATGAAGGTCAACCATGTACAGGGTGTAGATTCTGGTTGAGTTGAAATAATTTTGAGGAGTTAACAATTTTCTTTTTCTACTGCCTGACATTTGAAATTAACAGGACCCAGATTTGTCATGGGACTGTCTAATGTCTCTGCTCTAGAATGGTGTTAGCCATCCTAGGGCAAAATAAGCATCAAGCCCCAAATTTAAGTATGCCTGTGAGCATATGTATAGATTCTCAGGTATCTTATTGAAGTGCAACCATTTCCCTAAGTTTGTTAATGCTTTTGATGCTATGACAGGCTATTATTGTTCACTGGAAGCTTTAACAGATTCCAAATTAAAACATGTAGTAGATGTTGGGGCACAGTTACATGGTCATTTACCCAATTTGTGACAATTTGTCCTACAGGACAGAGTTTACTAAAACTCCTTTGACTTTAAAGAAGAAATTCTATATACTGTTAGAAATGGAAATAAAAGTAGCTATGTGGAATAGTAACTGACAAAGATGGATGAGCCATTAATCCCATGCAAGGGAAGGCAGTGTGGTTGGTTTGAGTCTTTTGAGCACAGTATAGCTGGGAAGTTTCCACCTACATAGCATGCGTGTGATTAATATATAATTTTTTATATGCTCTTAAATTATCATTAAAAAAAATTGAACATATGGACAATAAAATACATGTTGTGGTTCAGTAACAATTTTGGAGGACACATAATCCTGGAACAACAATACGAGGCAGCCCTGGGAAAATCTCTGGCCTCAAGGTCAATGCAGTCAAAAGCAGTCAAAGAAGGTGGGTCTGTATCATCATTCCCATCTGGCATGAGAGTGATGCAGCTGTTCTGAGAGATGGAGGCCACAATACTCTCCACAATGAGGCTGGGAGGTGAAGGGGATGTTAAATCATCAAAGGACGGCCTCAGTTCTGGTGCCCTGGGCATACACTTTTATCGAGCAAAACCTTGTCAGTTTTGATGGCAACAGTAATGCTGCCCAGAGGCTGACCCTACACAGCTTCTGCTGTGCTTTTCAGGGGCTGTGGCTGGAGAGGAAGATGCTGTATCCATCAGCATCTGTGCTAAGGGAGTTTTGTCTGACTGGATTAAAAGCATTTAGCCTTCACTTTACACCACTGCCATCCTTTCATCCACCAAAGAGGAATGGGAGGAGAAATTGGTCCTTCAGCAGCATGGAAAAAGGAGTACAATGGGGCTTAGCAAAGGACATGTACAGTGAAACTGGAGAACAAGATCTAAAGTGGCATTATTTATCTTTCCTGCAGGATTTGATAGAAGAGACTCAATTTTTTTAGGTTTTTAACACTGTAATTTAAAGCCAAATCCTAATGTCCTCAAAGTTGAGCTGCCTTTTCAGCTACATCAGATTTATGCTGGCATAAAACTCTCTTGGTTTCAGGGAAGCTAATCTCAGTTTATTTAATGTGCTGTAAATCAAAGACTATGTGGAAGAAAACCAGCTCAAAGACAGGTTAATGGGAACGTGACCCAAGTAGGGGCCAAGAACAGTGACCATGAGTGTGTAATGAAAAAAAGGACATTCATATTCAAGAATACTTGCCAAAAGCCTACACCTTTTTCACTCAGTCTTTAATCTCAACAGAATGCCTTGATTTATGTTTCTGTCCATTTCCACACTGTTGCTAATATTTCCATGTCTCTCTGTATATGAAATTACTAGATAATCTCTCTCCTGTTTCTTCCCCCACCATCCTGCCTGTCCCAGAGATAGATATCCTACATGAGATCACAGTTACAGTATTCTTCCATGTGGTCCAATCCCAAAAAGTTATTTGCAAGGCCTTTTCCGTGGTTATTCTTCTTTGGAGGATGTTACAGGAGCAATGTGTTGATGTTGGAGAAAAAGTGAAACATCCAAGCAGACAAGGGTGATCTTTAATGCAGCATGGAAAGAATTACAGATGGAAGATCATAGCCATAAAGTTTTAAAAATGAAGCTGCAGCTGAGCAACCTGACTGAATGAATCACTGAAAAGTTTTTATGCCTGTTTAAATTTTGATAAAGAGGAATAGTTTCAAAGGACTTGACAGTGGAGATTTTGGACTCACAAAATAAAAGCCCACAAAATCCAATTCCTTGGAATGAAATGTGATTTTGCTGAAATGTCACATTTTCCTCTCACAAGAGAAGGACAATTATCACAAATTAGAGAAATTTCAAAATCATATTCTTAGCTACAATTGAAAGGTAAGCAATAAAATAAAATTTTGGTAAGAAAAGACTTTTTTTTCTACAATCTAGTGCAAAACTATTGTATCATTAATATTTTGTTAGCAGAGAAGTAAGTTGTGGTTACGGCTCAACAAACCTCAGCACAAATTATGCCAGAAATATCACACGGAGGAAAATCCTTCATTCCCCCTATAATCCCACCTTCTATTGAGAGCTGTAATTACAAGGTTCTCATTGAGCAATATTATAGAGACACCTACTTGCCTTGGTCTGCTTAAGAATTTGTCAATGCTTCCATTATAAACCTCTCCTTTTAGGGGTTCACATGACTGTAAAATTTTGCACTGGATTGAAACTTGGCATAAGATCATAGTAAAAAAGCATGTTTCTTTCCCATAATTAGTTTTTCTTCAAATTTGATCATTGGAAAAAAAACAGAAGCTACAAAAATGAAAATAAAACCTATTTCAAAACATAAGTTTTCATATGTTTTTATTTGCTTTTATCCCCATCAATTAAAAAAAAAAAGAAAAAAAGAAAAACTAACAAATAGGTTACTTGCAGAGCAAACAGAGCAAAGACATTCAAGATTAAAGCTGGAATCACAGTGGTTTCTTAGCAGTGGGTGATCTGTCATTCCATATGGACTGACTACAAAGGTGTAAGTTAAGTATGGAGTTGCAGTCTTAATTCTGAATTTCCTTACCTTGGTGAGTTTGAGACAGATGCTTAATGCTCTTTGAATATAGTGGCTTATATACTTTTACTTCAAATGTAGTTTTTGGACATCATGCCCAGAACTGTTTTGAAAGTCTTTCCCCAAAGGTAGGAAAATGAAAGTATGCTGTCATTTCCCACTGCTCCCTCAAAGGAGAGGTTTTGTTTGCTGTTCTGGATTACTGTTCTGATTTTTTCTCACTCCCTCATTAAATGTACATACAAGGTGAGTAGTTTTTCCCTGCTAGTGAAGACATGAGGTATTGGTGTCACTTTCAGTATTCCAAGGAAAGATTAAAAAAATTATATGATACTGTATGTGTCTTTTCTTGCATGAACATTTTAAAGATTTGCTAAAGGGTAGTTTGGAAACNGATGAGAGGAAATTAATCTACAGTGAGAGAGGAAGGCAGAATGGGGAGAGGTGGGTAGAGAGAGGAAGATAATTCAATATTTTATGAAAGAAAGAAAAAGAGAGAAATTAAACCACATTTTGCTGAATTAGTAGCTTCTGTGTGTATGGTAAAACCATCATTGAAGACAAATGCTTTAACCATGAGTATCATGTAGCTTGTTGGAAAATAATTTTGTGATCTTAATTAAACCCTCCTAATATTTTTGAAAGGCATATCAATCAGTTTTTATATTATCTGCAAAAGGTTCCCTGTAGTATTTTCTGTTTCATTGTTGATTGGTTTCTTAGAGTAAATTTAAAACTCTCCTAAAGTGTACATATTAATAAGGAATTTTATGGCCATAGATAGTCCAAAACAAGAACAATCATAAGGACAATTAACTGAGAGTCTAATCCAAATTTTGTTAAATTCAATCAGGAAACTGATTGAAAGTCTACAAGGACAACAGCAGAAGATGTAGCCTCCAACTACATAGGGTAGATATATATACATAGATACATATATATATATATACTAAAATCTTAGCAAGAAATAATATCAGCTTCTAGCATCTTTGAAGCTATCTTTCCTTAACCCTTCCTTACCCATCATACAGATCTTTGTATAATTAAAGCATGAGTTATTTTCATTGTTTGTCTTTGGGTTACATTTACACAGTCATATGAGCTTGTACTAAGTCTTTTTGAGAGAGCTAGCACCTCCTCCTCCTGGTATATCTGGTCAATCATGAACATTTCTACTGCAGATAATTTTTTTCATACTTTTTTCAACTGCTTTTTTAAAATAATTTTTCTAGGCTAAAATGTTCCCCCGCTTTCAAGTCCAGAGGGTAACTATTGGAACATTTGAGCTAAATCCCTTTAACCAGTTTTATGTCATTGACAAAGTCTGCTGAAACCAATGGAAAGATGCCCACTGACTTCAATGGATCACACACTTGCTGTTTTAACTCAAATATTTTTTACTGTCATGGGCTATAAATTATCCAGGATGATATTTTGCTAGCACAAAATCTGTAATCACCACAGTCAGGAGCTTTTTCCAATAGCCATGCTTCAGGATCTACTGTACTTTCGTTCTCTTTAACACCAATGTCATTTATACATCTATTTATGTCCTATACGTTTAAGAAGCAAGATGGGGAATCTAAGGATACATGTTTCTTCCAGACAGGTCCCACCTTTGCTGTGCTGTCTGTAACAAAGAACATTATCTTGCAATCAGTGATTCATATAAATTATGATTATAAAAATTTTGCTCAACTGACAGGTCATGCAGAATATCCTCATATTAATGGGAATCCCAAAGCTGCAATAGTTGCAGAAAAGGGAGAAGTTAGGGCTACAAAGGGAAGAGAATTTGGGGCACTTGTGTGTGATTCTTCAGCCAGGAGCACAGTAAAGACCTAGGAGGAAAACTATGTGTTGGTCACTACTGAAATAGACAGATGTAAACAAAGGATATGAGGAAATTCAGAGAACTAGCCTGAGATAACTTGCACTACCACAGAAAAATGTTGGCAAAATCTTTTCAGAAATTTAATTCACTACCAAAAAAATGGTGTGTTGGCCCAGAAAATGAACTTGAATTGGATTCTTTGAACAGTTCTTTAAAACTGTGCTTTAAAAGTACATATCTATTTAGAAGACTTGGTAAAATCAGATAGGAGGAGAAGAAAGAAGCAGGGGATTTACTTTCTGGGGATTTAGTTTTCACACTTTGCCTTAGCAGAATAAATACAAACTTGTATCACCAGACAGTAGATTTTTTTCTTTCATATATTGCCCTTCTTAGGACAATTCAATTAATTTGGCAGTGTACTGCTATGAGAGTCATAGTATGGTCCAAGAGTTCACACATCCCAAGCAGAGCTCTAGCCCATAATCCAGAAAAAATATTTTATGATTTAAAGCAAAATGGAAGTCTATCCCTATAGAACACTTTCTAACACCATCAGAGAGGGTTTTTTTCCATCTGCAAAGTCCATCAGACAAAAGCCTGATCCCCTAGCTTTGGGATGGGTGAAGTACTTCAGAGCTCATGTCACCTTGCATCTGTTTTTTCACTATGCCCAAAAGACAATTTAGACTTTTTCAAAATGAGCTGAAAATATAAGGTAATTTTTTTTCCTTTTTCACGTGTTAATAATAATAAAAAAGAAACAATTACTTGAACTTTACACATTTTTAAAAACTTTTTCTCATCATTCTAATTACTATTTATACCTATTCTAAATAGAGAGGTTGTGGCAAGGGCTTTCCCACAGACATGAAGGCTCCACAGATCAACTGTTCAAATACTAAAGAGGTGCCTATTTAAATTTAAAAAAGAAAAAATTTACATTATCTGAAAAACTAGGCTCACAGAGTAATAAACAACAGTGCAGGTCATCTTCTCCAACCTCATTGCTCACAGCAGGATGATTTGTTTGGGTCTATCTCAGGCTTTCACCTTGGAACACAGAAGTTTCTTTAAGCCCAGTCATGTCCAGAACTACATTGGACTAACGGGAGGAAAGCTGCAATTAAAACTAGGCTTATTTGGATCAAAGTGTAAAACTGCAGGATCTTCCTTCAGTAATTTGTGCATTTATTTAATGCAAACTATGCTAGATAACACCCTTGGCTGTGGAAGAAGAAAAGACAAATCATTTCCCACATTGACTGACTTATGCTTTCTTAGGTACAAAAGCAGGTTTGCTGACAATACTTAATTAGGAGGAGCTGTTGACTCTAAGGCAGAGAACTCCTGCACAACAAATTAGAGAGTTAGGCAATCACCAAATGTGTGAAATTTAACAAAGACAAGGGCTGGATTCTACACCTGGGACAGGACAACCCAGGATGCACAGGCTGGGGAATGAGATGCTGGAAAGCAGTGCCATGGAAAGGGACCTGAGGGTTCTGGTTGACAGACAGGTGAACCTGAGCCAGCAGTGCCCTGACAGCCAGGAGGGCCAGCCCTGTCCTGAGGGGCATCAGGCACAGCATCACAGCCAGGCAAGGGAGGGGATTGTCCTGCTCTGCATTGGTGTGGCCTCCCCTCAAGTGCTAGGAGCAGTTTTGGGGTGCCACAATATAAAAATGACGTTAAGCTATTGGGAAGTGTCCAAAGGACAGAAACAAAGATGGTGAAGAACCTTGTTGGGAAGCTCTATGAGGAGCAGCTCAAGTCACTGGGTCTGTTCAGCCCAGAGGAGACTGAGGGGAGCCCTCACTGCAGTTACAACTCCCCTGGGAGGTAAAGAGGAGGAGCAGGCACTGATCTCGGCTCTGTGGTGACTGTGGCTGGATTTGCACCTCTTTCCTCTCTACCACAGACAGCTGGTGCATAAAGAGATAACCTAAGGGCTAAAAGTGGTCATCTCTGGTGCCAAAAGGGTCAGGCCTCAGCTAAGAATGAACATCTTAGTCTGGAGAGCAGATGTGGGATGGGATAAAGGAAATATTCTCCACTAAGAGACACTGTTTTACAAACTATAAAAGCACACACAGTTTTGTCGAAGGCAGAAGCCTCTACATGCATACCCTGAAGGCGTGAGGAACTTCTCCCAGCTTTTGGAGCAAACCCATGGTTGCTTTGCTGGGAAATGGGGAAAAGAATTTCGATGTGTGCTACACCAACATTTGGATGGTAAGAGGCATTGAATCCTAAGCTTATACTATTTCTATGCTAGCTGTAACTGAAATGGGTACCTCATTGTGCACTGTATGTTAACCTACTAGGTGTCTTCATTTTTTTTGTCCTTATTCCTCTGTAGTATATAGTCTGTGTTAAGCCTTATATCTGTTAGTTTTGTGTCTATTAAATAAATAATTCATTCTATGAATCAGCCATTATTAAATGGGAATGAGAGGGGGTATTGAAGTGCTGGCAACCTCAAAAAAGTTACTGGCTGCTGCCAGTTACTGGCTTGCTGCTGGGCAAAAGGCAAGGACTTATCTAAACCCCAGATCCATTTGTAACAGTGCTCAGTGACAGGACCTGAGGGAATGGCCTGAAGCTGTGTCAGGGGAGGTTTAGATTGGATATTAGGAAAAATTTCTTCACCCAGAGGGTGATGGGGTACTGGAACAGGCTCCCAGGGCAGTGGTCACAGCACCAGCCTGACAGAGTTCAAGAAGCTCTTGGATAATACTCTCAGACACATGGTGTGACTCTTGGGGTGTCCAGTGCAGGACCAGGAGCTGGACTTTAATGATCCTTGTGGGTCCCTTCCAGCTCAGGGTAGTCTATGATTCTGTGCTGGGAGTACTCAGATGCTTCCAGCTACCTGCTAATGTAGTTCTGAGAGTGCCTTTGCCATACCAGCTGGAGCTGGTCATTGTAGTAAGGGCTCCTAAGGACAAGCTGCAGAATATATGTATCTCCTGAGCCAAGCCATATCTAATTTGCTGAGAAATTTCTTGATTCACCTGCTGAGTAGAAGAAAAGAAGGGAAAAAACCCAAAAATGTATAGGAAGCATTTTGTTTTCTTTTTATGCTTCTTTTCAAACCAGAGAGAAAATATGAGATAAATTCTTTTAGAAACTGTCTCACAATCAGATTTCATTTCAAGAGTTGAGACCACAATATGAAAATATTTGCAACAAATAGACAAGATAAAGCAGTGAAAGACCCTGAAAGGAAAGAAATAAAAAGTGTTACTATATATTTTCTTAGCAGGTGTTAGACAGAGATAAGAGTAGAAGGAATAAAACAGAAATTATATAATTCCTGTATCTGTGATTGCAAATGGTCAAGAAATTAGGCAATCTGCAAATCATTTTCAGTCTGTCATATGTGAAACACCACATGGAGGTAATTTTCAATGGCAGGAAGACCAAAATATTAGTCTCATAGTTGTGGAGGCCTGGCTTTATTTCAGACAAAAGAGTGCTCCTGCCAGATGTTGAACCTGCCTGAGATCTCTGAAGAGCAGAAGAGTGAAGCTGTCCCTTCACCTGCTCAAACTGCACTGCAGCCAGAGTAACCTCACTGGAGCTGCACTGGTTTAGAGCAGCTGAGGATCTGTGAGAATCTGGCCTTCTGTGGGAATGATTTGTCCTAATTGAATGCTTTTCTGAAAATATCAGTTAAGACTAAGACAGGAAAAGAAGGGAGTCTCCTTCCTATATGAGGAAGGAAAAACCATAGTCCCTAGACTGTATCTTTACAAAAAAAAAAAAAAAAAAGGAAAAAAAAATTAAAAGAAACTGTTTTGCACAGCTTGAGAGCTTAAGTGTTTCTTATCTCTGTCAATTGCCCCAGGGATAACTACAAGGGCTCACTGTGCTTCTGCCTGCTAGAATGCAGTACAATAGTTGAAAGATGGAGAAACATCTGAGCTTGAACCTGCACTTAATTAGCTGATCTGGAAGTAAGGGTGTGAGAGAGAGAGCTGCTCCTGAACAAGCAGGGTGAAGTGCCTGAAGCCTGGGTAGGCATCCAATTCCTGCTCTAATTTTTGAAACATTTTCCCCTGTGGTTGTTTAAAATTAAACAGCTCATTTAGAAAATTCAAACATTCATCTGGTTCCTTATTATGAAGCATTGAATGCAGCTCTGTACTAGGGAGATCCTACCAGTTTGTTCCTTCAGGTCAGCTTCAGTTGACACTGATTATGTTGAACAATCATTTATCTAAGAACAGATTTAGTTTAGTTGTTATTTCTCCAATAATGCAGTTATCTCTTATTTTATGTCTTGCAGAAATTATGTTGCTGGAAGTCGAATATAGCTTATTTGGAAATATAAACACATAGACTACTGC
This sequence comes from Toxostoma redivivum, assembly GCA_013397375.1. Classification (NCBI taxonomy): domain Eukaryota; kingdom Metazoa; phylum Chordata; class Aves; order Passeriformes; family Mimidae; genus Toxostoma; species Toxostoma redivivum. The sequence goes on from VXBI01011942.1 coordinate 37,287, forward strand.
TAAAATAAATTTCATTTAAAATACCATGGCTCATCCTCACCTGATCCAAAACCTACTTCAAATATTACCCTTTTCATGGACTCTGTTGATAACTGGGGAACTCCCTCAAATTTAATAATATTTCAACATTTAGGAACAATTGCCTTGTAGGAGACTCCTAGACAACTGAGCTTTTTGAAGCTTTCCTGAAGAAATAAAAGCATAAAATTCCTTTCCAGCTAAAGAACTGATGTATTTGCTGCTCACTAAAAGCACAGGTTTACTGCTTATGAGGCTTCAGGCCTATCTTAATGAAATGCTAATGCAATTAATGTGATATTCACAGATTTCATTTTTTCTTTGCTTAGCTGAGACTCTGTAGATTAGTTAAAAATTTTTAAATTAAACTCTTTATTAAATAACTTATTTTTACATCTTCAGGTAGCCAAATAGATTATTCTCTCAGAAATAATTTAAACACTGTCTAAAACACTTTTCACAAAGCCCTTACAATGGAACTTCTGTTTGATCACATTCAACCTTGCTGCAGTTGTAGCTTTAAGCATACATGACTCAGACAAAAAAGGGATTCTAAGTAATTTATGTCTCTCTCCCTACTCAGTGTGTGCTAATCACATTGCCACCCACTTTTTTGGAAAATGATTTACAGTCCTAGTGAATATAATCACCTGCAGCATCTGAGTCAAAGAGAATGTTTTTGAATCCTAAACCTCTGCAGGCATGGAAAGGAGCTGAGCACCTCCTGCTCCTCATGAGGTCTCAGCAGACTTATAGTTTTGCACATATTCGTGCTCTAATTACATCTCACAGCAGGTGTTTTCTAAATCATTCTTCTCAGGTGAGGCAAACTGTTTATGCAGGAAAATATTTACCTGAAGGCATGTTCATATTTTCAGAGAACAGGCAGTCCCTCCCACATGCCCTTCAGCAGCTTTAGCAAAATACTGACTTTATTAAACTTGCCCTTTATAAAAAAAGAAGAAGCAAACTCATGATCCTGATGTTAAATCCACTTGGATCAACCTAACTGCAAATGGAAGATCTGGGAATGTATTTTATATTTTTAGCTTACGGGTCTACTGTGCCATAATATTATCAGAAGCAGGGACCTGTGCCTCCCACCTGCCCACTCCAGCTCTCAATGCTCTCAGCTGTCAGATGTAAAGTTCTTTGATTTTAGTGTTTCCTTGTTCTGGGAGCACTTCTTTTGGAGCGTATGAAGAGAACAACAAAACTAGAGCATCTTCTGATAAGGTCAAGCCGCCAGCATCCTTGTAGGATTCTACAAGTTTTCTGCGCCCACTTCTGCAGGGAAGGGATTTTGGCTCTTTTTTTTTTTTTTTTTTAACCAAAAGTCTCCATACAGACAAAAATGCTAGTATGCCCCACCCAAACAAAAAATAATTCAGCAATGTGGGGGGCTTTCATTACAAAGAGGTGGCAGCCTGTTCAGTACAATGTCATAGTCACTGTTGTAAAGTCCTTTAAATAGTTTAGTCCTTGATATTTCAACCTGAAGTTTCACAGGGATAATTTCAATTTATGGATATTCCTTTCTCTTTTCCTTTAGCAAGACAAAACTTTGACATTCTTCTTAAATTGTATTAAAGATTTTTATATTAATTTTGATGGCATGTCATCAGCTAGAAGTTTTATGACTCTTTAAGGTCTGAAGCAGATTCTTTGCAGAAAGTACAACCAAAATACAAGTGCAGGATTGAAAATGAAGCTTTTCCATCAGGTTTCTAACAGTCTTAGCCCCACTTAAGGGTGATTTTCACAGTGCATTGCCTTGTAGTCAATGTTAGGATACAGCAAATGTGCTCCATTTTTTAACATTGCTGTTTTAACATTACTATGAGCAGTGAAGTGCTTATGGTCATAAGGCAGTAAAAGATGAACTCTGGAGTAGCTAAGTTGAATTCTATTAATTTAGTTACTTATTTTATAAAGATTATATTAGAAAGAGAAATAGGAAGGGTAAGGTAGTAAACAAGTGATGGCACATGGGAACTAGGGCAATAATATAAATCTCACCTTCCAGGCAGATCAAGAATTAGTTGAAAGCATCAATGTAATTTCCTTTCTGGCAGTTCCTGAGAAGCCCTCAATATCAGGGAGAAAAGATCTGCAGTGTCCCAGTGCCCTCCCAAACCTTCTATTCCTGTCCTTTGGTTCTTGGTGAAACCTCCATATATGGTGAAAGTGGAAGCTATTTTTCAATTGTTTTGTAGCATTGCATTGCTATGCTGTGTTTCTACAACCCACTCTTTTCATCTACACCCCTGCTAGTTATGAGATCGGTTTTTCTTTGTTTTTTTCAAAGCTTTTTGCCTATTTCCATTTCTCAAGATGTAATTTTTATCAGTTGTGTAGGTATGCTTCCATAGAGTTTTAAACAACTACACATAGTAACACTGAGCTCAGTTTGTGCTATAGTGGCCAGCTGAGGGCACAACCAATGCAGAGAGTGTAGTCAAAATAAAAATATCTTTGTGCTCTTCCAATTTTACAACAGCTCCAGAGTTCTCCCTTCCAAGCACTCAGGGCCCATGGAATCAGGAATGCCAGGCTATGGACCTGACAGTGAGCCAGGATGGGACCATGTAATGTCCTGACATGATTGATTTTTAACATGACATGATTCCCTCTAGACATGAGAGATTTCCAAATGGCCTCTTAAACAACTTTTTTATTGCTTCTATGCTTTAGGGCAATATGGCCCAGGCACTGCCTGCCAAGGGGATAAAGATTGTGTTCAGCAGGGGACACAGCACATGCTAAGTGTTTGCTACTAGGTTAGACTTCCTTGAGCCTCAGAGCTGAGAAGCTATTTTGGAGACCAGATGTGGCAAAAAAAAAA
>VXBI01011942.1:40190-159003 GCA_013397375.1 Toxostoma redivivum
AGTAAGTGAATTACACTTTTAATATGCTGTTCTCTGCTAGCGGCTCTGTGGATGAAATAATTTTGTACCATATAGAACTGCTGCCTACCATCATGCCCAGAAGCATGGGTAGAGTTCATTAAAATAGATGTTAAAAGACTGCTGTTAAGAATGCCAAATCAAGCAATTAAAAGGTAAGAAATGCCAGCAATAAGCTTGTCTCACCAACGGCTTTCCTGAGCATAATATTGTAGCCTTTAAATTTATGTTAATAATTGCCCCACAGCCCCCTTGTTTTTTTCATTTGATCAGTGTCTCTTTTGCTTATCTTGATCTGACTCTTGTTGAATTATTTGAAACACTCTCACTGCTTTAAGTGTTCCAGTCCTTAAATTACATATTTCATGGCTTTAAGTTTTTGTTTCATTACATGAAGGGAAGCTGTTCCAACAATTCCTCAGCATTTCTAAGTGAATATTACATTTAATACTGACTTTCTGATCACCTTTTTTCATAATACCTGAATATTCAGCCTGGTTAAGTGAGCTGAAAAACAGCCGACTACCTCTTCCAATAACATTAAGGACTTGATCATAATTCATATGTGTAAACAGGAAGGATTAAAATGTCATTCATTTTCATTTCATACTTTCTGAGTACTTGGCTTTTTAACATAATAGAATGTTTTCAGCTTAAAAAAAACCTAAAAACAATCAAAAAACAAAAGCCACTCCCCCCCAAAAAGCAAGCACCACCAGATTGTATTATGGGCCATTTTCACGGTATGTCTTCTACTGGATGAGCGCCTCGCCAAATTGTTAGTTCTTTCTTCAGATGCCAGGTACACTTAGGGGCAGCTCTCACTTTCCCCTTACACACTTATTTCCATATTCTTAATTCATAAGGCTGCCTGCCCTGCTACCACCTATTGGTTCACCACTAGTGCAACAATCATTCTCTTGAAAGAGACAGACTCCTACCAAATTAGATATTTTTAAAATCTGACTACGACAAAACAGAGTATACAAGAGTCTACCCTGTGCCATTTTATCCCTATTGTAACTGTTGCTGTGGCACAGCAGATAATATAAAATCTCCATAAACTGCAATGCTAAGATATATTGCCAGTTACATGGTAAATATTCGATTTGTTTATGCTTTATTTTTATGGTTTATTGCATTACCCATACCACTTATTTCCTATGGTACATAACTTCTAAGTATCCTATCGGAATCTGAAAAAATGTGCTCAATTTAAAGCACTTCCTAGTTTCAAAAAGAAATTTATTCATAAAACCCTCTTCATAATCAATCCCACCAAAAAAAAAGCTTTCACATTTTTATAGGTATTTTATGAAGACAGATGTGTAGCAAAGTTATTAGCAGGTTGTCTTACATCATATTCTTCTAGATGATGTTATAAATTGAAAAATATGATAATGAGGAAAATGCAATAAGGATTAGTAAAAGTACTGATGGCTGCATAATTCTCAGAGAAACAGCTTTCACCTACTTTCACAGAAAATGTCCTCATGATGTCCTCACCTGCTTTCCAGCACAGAGCAAATCGACTGTGCTGGAAACTTGAAATATTGAAATGCAAATGCCTGAAGCACAACTAGCAGTTCAGTGATTTCCAAACTATTTATCACTGTTGAATTTTGTGCAAGAGGAATTTATTGCCTCCAGGCCTTCAACTGACCAAACAGTGAATAAAATAAAAAAAGAAAATCTGCTGAATATGCATTTCTGCACAAGTTTCTTCTTGTGTGTTAATTCTTTGAATAGTGTTCTCTTTAAAAGCCTTGTAGGATACCAACCATTTGTTGTATCTCCTTTTTTGTTTGCTAACATTTTTCTGCATATTTTACCAGAAAAACAATTTTATATTTGCAACAGTGTCCACTCACTTTCTATATTTTTAATATTCCAAGTTGAAATTTATTTTACATAATTATAATTTACATAATTTTTACAGCCAGGCCCCCAAGCTTTCTTATTTCTGATTAAAGTCTTCTCTTGTGAATGTCCTGTTTTACTTCCTCTTAAGTTTGTTATTATTTATGTCACAACAATGCCTGTAGTTCCTAAACAAGACTGGGAACAAACACATCATATCATTTTCTCTCTAAGCACCTAACAAGAGGCAGAATCTTTTCAAAGTGTTGTAATTGTATGAATAAGAAAGGCAGAAATGGTAAAAAAAACCCCAGTATTATCAGCATCTTTGCTTTATAGTTGAAGAATGGAAGACATGGAAGAGATCTGGGTATCTAGGCACTAAATTATGTATTTAAACACCTCTAAAAAATAGCCTGTGGAGGAGCTGCAAAAGGAAAGGACAGCTGTTGAGAAGCACTTCAAAGCTTTAGCCACAAAATATTTAAAGCACAAGAACCAGATCTACTCTTGCTTTTTCATGCATGGTATGGCAGGAGGATCCTTTCTCTTTTCTCTTGCTGTCTGTGGCTGAAGTTAGAGGCAGACAGCTCAGCTTCCCTCCCTCCTTTCCCCCTGCAGTGCACTGGGTGGAGGGAAGACAGGCTGCACCATTCACCACCTGCTCCCCAGACCCTGCTGAGGAGCACAGGCACTAGGCAGTAATGTTTTTTACCACAGCTTCTGTCACAATTGCAACTGAAATCTGACGTATTGTTTTGTTGACACCCACTGCACAGCATATACAGCTCCTTGTGCTGCCAGTCACCTTCTTGTGCTCACCCATGTATTTAATTTCTTTCTTCATATGTTCCAAGGGTATCTAGTCCATAGGGAAAGACCCTGGGAAACATGCTGCAATTAGCTTCTCCGTTTGCAGGACAGTTGCATTGTCAGATCCAGTCATCTTTGGTTGAAAACACTTGTAAACATCAGTAACTATCATTCTCTCCCATCTCTCAGTTACTATTGTTTGTTTTTCTTGCCTCATATTTGAGCTCTGGCTTTCAGTTATGAGTATATGTTCTTTGTGTGTGCAGTAATACAAATATTTACTGTGAAGTATCATTGATATGATTCAGAGAGAATGCCTTATGAGTTCTCAGAGAGAAGAGTTTCAATATTTTAGCATATTCTGCACAATTTTTGAATTCATCAAAAATGAGAGAGTAACCCAGTACATTTTATATTAAGGCAGAGTGAGGCTGATCCATTCATCACCAAGTCCATGCAAGTGTGTTTTGAATACAGACTCAAAATATCCTTGAGTTTTGCAGTTAAAGATCTCTGCAAGCTAATTGGTCTCCAGTTAAAGCCATATTGTCATGGTTGTAGCTACACAGATGAATCCAGGATCCCAAATCAGTCGTACATCCTCAGATGATTCCCATTCTGACTAGTTTGGAGTGAACCAGCTGGTTTTCCAAGGAGAAAAACACAAAAGCTGTGTGGTAGCTTTTAATCCAACTTGATTCGTACAGGGGATATCATGACAACTGGCTCTGGGTAATTTATATTTCAGTCTAAATGCATATGAACCTGCCAAAAATCTTTCCAGCTATACCCTCTGTGGCTGTGCTAAAATGGCTATAATAATTCTTTTTCTGCACATTTCCCATCTTGATTTTGAAAACTGTTTCATGCTGCTTCTGTAAATTAATAAGTGTAACAAGACCCTTGTCTTGAAGGCATGAAAACAATTATGTTCACTGGAATCATCTTGCAATGCTACTAAAACTGGGGGGAGCGGGAGAGGTGGAATAATAAATAGATCTGGTTATAGGTAAGCAGTGTACAGGAACTAGTATTATGAATGACAAGTATTGTCTGTCAAAATAATTAACTTGCAAACACATACAAAAAGTACATTATGTATTTTAAAAAATGTTTGTATGATGGAGAGGTGAATTCCCAAGTGTTCAACTGACATGACCTTGCTGTACAGATGAGAAAGCAGAGAATTTGTATGGAAAATAAGAGAGACAAAGTCTGACTCAAGGAAATACTCGGGACAGCTGTTCTCCACAGGAAACAGGGGAGCTTAACTCTTCAGCTCTGTGTCCGTGCAGGAGCACAATGTATGTACCCCACCTGGGAATAAACAGCTTTCCCTGCAGAATGATGTTTCTCCCAGCACTCATTTCTCTTCCAAGAGCAACAGTGCCACTGAATCCAAACTCCAGTTTCTGCCTAATTTGGTACACTGAGGCAAAAACCATGAGACAGTAGTAACACATTTTTTGAAGGACTCTCCAGAAAAGATTATTTTATTCACAGATATTGCTTTACAATTGCAAAATTTTCAAATCAATTCCATAGGAGATGGAAATATTTATGTGTTACTAGAAATTCATCAGCCTTCTGTGGCATAACTTGAATTTCTGACCTTCAGTTTAGTATGGTTGGGCTTTGGTCTCTGCTGATTGGTTTAAGATACACAGATGGTTTAAGCTCTCCAAAATTAACGTATAGAAAACAAACTGTGGACAACACCTTTTAATTTGCAAGAACAGTGGTTCATGTTTCTGACTCCATGTACTACTAATATTGAACTTAACTCCTCAATGTAAAAAGTTTTCAATCCTTATTTCCTTGATATTTCCTTAATTCTTTTGCATTAATTCCTCACTTGTTTACACTGAGCCAATCCAGCTTCCAGTGAAGATAGTAGTTTAATCAGTCACTTCAAACATGCCAGATTTCTGACCAACAGAATCATTTACAACAGGAGCTGATTCTCATTTCAGTGGTGCAGAGGCATACTGACTCCTGAGTTAGTGTAATCCCTTTTGCAGCAGAAGGGGAATTAGAGTGGGTATTTTGTCACACTCAGCTGTATCCTCAGCTGTGGAGGAATTGAACAGGAATATTTTCAGCTGAGCAGCCCAATGCCAGCGGCAGGGAGATGTTGTGGGTGTTAGTCTCCCAGGCCACCTTGTATTCATCAGGACTCTGTCATTCTTCCTTCAAGGAATGAGTGCATCCCCTGGAACAGACCCCAGTCATACAACCCTGCCATGGTCACACTTTCCTAGGGAAAAGGAAATGTCTTATGTGTCTAACATGGTCCATTCTTGCAAATGGCTTCAGTGAATCTATGTTTTTTCAATGAAAAATGGTTCTCCAGGAACCTTATGTCTCCTCCTAACAAGACTGAGTAGCAAAAAGTGATTCCAGAGTAATGAGCACATGTTCAGTGGACACAAAGAGGTTTAGTAATTTTTTTCTAATGTAGGAAAAAGTACAGTCTTGAGAAAAATTACACTGTTGGTCTCTTTCACTCTCTTGACTACCTTTCTAAACAGTGTAATTTGAGAGTTCCCTGCTATGTATGTATGTACAGCATGGTTGAAAGTGTAGGGCACTGAATGGCACTTTGCTGTTTTAAAATGCACTGTTCAATCTGTGGCAAACCAGTATTTCTTTGGTGAATTGTGTAGAGTAAGCAGATTGTTCATGACAGCTCTATGAATAATAATGGTGAATTCATCATGATGCTTTTGCTCCTGCTGGATTTTATTATGCAAGGCTGTTCCACAGTAACTATTATTGAGCTACAACTTATAGAGAAGTTTAAAGGTTGCAAGTTCAGTAGAAGAAACTGTTTTCTCATTTTTCTAATTTATTTCTGCATTTACAACAACTTTCAGTTTCACATCTCATATAGACTTAATACTTTACCCTCTTCCCATGTGGAGGACAAAGTTCAGGAGAAAGATAGGCAGAGCTCCAAAAAGTCATCCCTCAGACAGTTTTTCCTCTCCTTTTCATTCTTTCCTTCATCAGTCTCCACTTTTTCCAGCCACTTCCTGTTAACCCAATGTTTTCCCAACCTGAACAACTGCATAAATGTTCCCACTTACCATTTTCTCTGTGGAACCTCATTTACTCGTCTTCTCATTCTTGCTAGAAGCTTGTGGCAGCCCAGAAGAGCTAATAAAATGCATAGGAGGAGGACAGAGAGACCTAGAACACATAAGAAGGGAAAGTTAGAATTTGAAATCATGAGTTCTGAATCTACGTTTGCCTATTCTTACCCAGGAGCTCCTGCAGTGTTGCATTACCTCTTTCCAGAGTGAGGACAGGCATAGGGGAGGTTCAGTTCACACCCATCTCCTTTGCTGCTTGGTAACTCCCACCGGCTACCAGGGCTGAAGGGTTAAGGTCAAGGTCACTCAGAATCAGCCCATCCTTTGGGTGCACTGGAAGTACCTCTGGATGCCCTGCATGCTTCAGGGCTCTGAGAATAAATGTGGGAGCTTTCCATGCAAGAAGATATTCAAAGGCAGCTAGTGTAGCAGAGGTGAGGCCATGCTGTGGATCAGCTGGGTAATTATGTCCTTCACCAGACAAAACTTTTCAGTGTGGTGGTTTTCTGCCTTTTCTTAATTTGTTAAGAGTAATCAGTCTTGAAAGTTATGATGCTGTCATGAACAATTTTTGTTCATTTGTCATGAAAGAGCTGTAGGGGTTGCATAAGCAAAATCTAGAGAAGTCCATGTAGACAATACATGAGGCTTACCGATTCAAAGAGAAATCTTTTCAATACACTATACCATAAAGGAGAGTAGCTCTAGTACTTTTTTTTTTTCACCACTGTTAGTGCTTTTTGAAGCAACAGTAACCTACTGCTATTTTTTCTGGGAAATCATTACCTGGGAAGCCATTCTGCTTTTGTCCAGTGTGCAAAAGGCAGCAGATGGGATGCCAGCTAATTGCCATTGCTGTTTTCAGCTGTCTCTCTTTCTTATTCTTGCCTACTTTTTACTTCTCTGAATTGATTGCTGCTACTAACCTGGGGCACAGGAAAATGCCCATTACAACTCTCAGCTTGCAGGCTGACCACAAAGAGGGAAGCAATGTCCCAGGGATCCCAGCAACTTCTCTAATGTACTGCAGCCCTGAAAATGCTCTCACACTATGCTTATCTCCTGCAAGAGTGTTGGAGAGGATTATGCCAATGCCATACCATTCCAAATTTCATACGAGGTTCTAATTTTCTGCCTACACATGCTAGAAAAGCAGAAGGCAAGAAGTAAAATTGAGAATTATGGCAAAAAAAATGAAGATTAAAGACTAATTCTTGCTTTTTCCCTATTGTTAACTAAATATCTGCATGTATCTGCAGATTCATTTTTTTAGGTTTTATTTCTTATACTAGATTTTATTTTTGAGACTGGGGCTGTACTAACACATAATAAAAAGACATAAGTCCAGCCTTCAATATATTAAAATTCTTTTTTAATGTCTCATTTTTTCAATGTTTGGTATAGTTATAATATGGGACTGTTATTTGTTCTCCGTTTTCTTCTTTTGAACTAAATTTTTTCTCTTCTACTTGTAAATTGCTGATTTTTCTTAATGCAAGCACAAAACAATAAACCATTTCTGGTTTAAACAAAGCACTCCTGAGATATATTGGGTCTTTCAGTGTACGTCTCTGAAGTCTTTAATACAAATATGTCTCCATCTTGGGAAAATCTATGAAAACACATTTCAGGATCTGTGAGCAATTTCATCCACCCGTTTATTTTTCTTCTGTCTCTAGTGTATCCATACAGATTTCTGGAAGAGGTTAAACTGTAACAAAACTTAGAGCAAATTACAAGCACAAAAAAAATAACTGACCAAACAAACAAAACCAAACTCCTGTCATTCATACAGAAGTTTGTCATTCAAAAGGAGTTTCCCCTTTACGATATCAGTTAACCTAGGTGACATATTTCAATACCCATGTGTCACTGCTGGTTTTTGGTAAATTATTCTATAGTTGTCACATTTTTCCTGGCAGCATCTCTCAGCTGCTGTACTTTGGGGAATTAGGTTGCAGCAATGAAAACATGATGCGTCTGGTGCTGTGGCATGCCAAGGGAAATGAGATCATAGTGCAGCTGATTAATTTCTCCATGGGAATTCAGTGGGCACCTTTTGGAAACAAAAATTCATGAAGTGTGGGTAACCACAGGCAAAACAGTGTGTGCGTGTTGACAAGAGAGAAAGTCACCATAAACTGAACTTTCTTACAAAAAGGCACTAATGATGTTGATCCTAAGGACGGCTCTTTTAAATATCCAGTGATTTATTTGCACCTGGTTGTTTGAAAAAAGACTCTTCACTTGGACTTCCACTGCTGCAAGTGCAAGCCAAAATTGTCTGAGAAGCATTTGTCTTGAAAGTCTTTTTAGGTACTTCAAAGTAAAATTAGTGTAGTTGTTGAGGTCTGCATCTAGGTTAAAACCTGACCAGCAGAGCTCAGAGACATCCTTTTTTTGTATGATTATCAGCTATATAAAGAGTTCTGGCCCAAAAGGCTCATAGTGAATTCTTCAGCAGAAGATTCTTTTGGAGACTTTCTTCCTCCATAATAATTCTGAGCAGATGGGATTTAGGAAGTTTCTTTGTAGAAGGGAATATAACAACGGGCATTCTGTGATTCTGGAATTCTGGCAAGGCCAACCTGTGAGAGATACTGATGGGACATCCAGCCCAACACTTCTGACAGGGCAAAGGGCACAGAAAAATGGAATCCCATGTTACAATGGATGACAAGATGCTACAATGGATGACAAGAACCAGAAATTTACCTTAAACTGATTTGAGTTGTCACGTCTGTGTCACTATGGTCATTGATCAACTGGTCCATCAGCTGGCAGGGAATAACCATGAGCAACCCTGAAGAGAAATGGTAAGGAAGTATCAGAGCCATGCCTTTGAGAAGTATTAGATACTTGAAGAGCATCACCCAGAGAAGAAAATATTGCTGCATCTGTGGCCAAGTTACAGATCTTGGAGTAAAATGCTGGATAGGGCTTTTAAAAGATGGAAAAGGAAAAGATGCTGTTTAGAGCTTTGCCCAAACATTTGTGGCTGTGCAGGAAAGATTTCCCTAATTCCCATAGGTCTTGTGGCAAGTCTGCCATTATTATCTAAACACATGGGAACATGCAAGATAATGACAAAACAGATCCCGAGTTAGAGAGCTGAAGGGGAATGGTGAAGTTGCCAACAGCAATGAGCAGAGGAGGAAGAGTGGCAGGTTCAAATTAAAAACTAACTTGTGATCTTTTTTTGCTTCAACTGACAGGGAATCATCCTGAATACACTAAACTGTCATTTCAACTGATAGAATGGAACAGAAACAGACAGGACAGAGAGGTTAAAGTGTTCAGCCTGGGAATTACAGTAGAAAACAAGAGAAAAAGGTATACAATGAGAAAACAGTCTGTAGTGGCTTTGAGAGAGTCTCATGAAGAAGGGAGAAGGAGCTGCTGTAAAAGATGCTGAAAGAGCAATAAGGAAAGTTGATGGAAAGCCACAAGGGGGTACTGCCACAAAAGCCAAGCCTGGAAAAAAAGTGATCAAGGGGATCAGATTAGACAGGAAGGTCAAAGAGGACACAGAGATTCCCCGTGTTAGCCAGAAAGAGGTCATTTGAGACCTTGGTGAATTAGTTTGAATGGGGAGGGTTGGAGCCAGATTGCAATGAGTCAGAGGAAAGGAAATCAATGCAGTGGTCGTAAACAGGCCTTTCAAGTCACTCAGAAGTGAAAGGGAGAAGGGAGTGCTGGGAGAGAAAGAAAAGCTGACCTGTTTGCACTGGAACTTCACAAACAATGTACTACTTATTTCTTTCCCTCTCTTAATGTATGAATTACCCTTTTTTGTTGTTGTTGTTGTTTTGTTTTGTGATCAATTTTGTTGTTTTTATTTTGAAGATCAGAAAAGTTTCCAAACTCTCTGATTCTAACAATTGCCCATTAATATATCTCAGGCACCTACCCAAGGAAATGCATATAAATAGCAGTCTGTACAAATTTATGTCACTTAAATTTATTATTCAATCTTGATTTAACCATAGAGCTTCATTTGTTTTCATGATTGCTACTTGTATGATGTCTGGTACTTGAGTTCATTGGTTCCAAGCTTAAATTAAATTTGGTTTTAAATCCCTGGAACTCCTACAGAAACATGAAGTGAGCAATTGTGCTACAGAACACACTGTAGAGAAGTCTGACTTACCATACTGTTTCTCCAAAAACATGTTTAGTCTTTTCAAGGCATTTGTTTGTCCCACCAACCACAGATTTTGCCAACCTGGCAACATTTAAATGATATGAAAACATCATGTTAGAAATGCAACAGCTCAGGATTTAGTCATATAATTTTCACTGAAATGAAAAGGTAGTTCACAATGGGAAACATTTGGCAATTACATGGGAATATGGACTTGTGATTTCTGGCACTGCCTTTGGGGTCAGTAAGTACCTGTGCCTGGAAGGAAAACAGAGTAGCAGGGTTGAGAATTTCCACAACTGGCTGGAAGCAATTCTTGCTGTCTGATTTTAAGACCATGGTTTTCACGTGCTACCCTTTGCTTATGGTGTCTCAATTTCAACAGAGCAACACCCAAAAAAAGAAAAGTCCCTTTGAAATTCAGTGGAATCATAAAAATATGACTGAAGTAATAGATGTGCTGGATCTGGCAGGCAGCCATGCAGCCATGTCACTGGTGACCCACAGTGCCTTCCTAGTGTAAAAGATTTTAGTCACAGGTGCTCCTTACAGAGATTGCTGATGGATAAGGAGAGAGGCTGCAAAGATCTTTCTAGATATGTGCCCTCTCTGTGGGCATCAGCCTGGGACTCCCAGGTCCCCCCATGCCAGAGGCAGGCTGCTCCCTAGCTCACAAAAGTTTTGTTTCGCATCTTTGCTGTGAAAATCTGTTGTTCCACCTGTAAAGTAATTATTAAGCAAAAGTAAGAGAGCACATAGTGAAGACTACAGCACATCTTTAAATAGAAAATCACCTTCCTCTACTCCAGAGCAACAAAGCAGTTTATCTGACTTTAGTTTTTCCGTTGATATTTAAATCAATAATTTCATCCATGTTAAATGAATATCATCTACAGCAGACTTAATTTCAAGTTTCGAATAAATAATCTTAGAGATTTAGTTCATTTTTCAAATAGTGAATTACTCTCACTTCAGATTTCGCAAATGTGTTTTTGATTTGCAGACATGGCTGGAATATTCTGCACAAATACATCTCCAGCTATGTTGTGTTCTAAAAGTGTCCCCAAAAACAATTAATGTGATTGGTCACTTACTTCTTATAGAAACCACACCCATGATTTGATGACTCTTACAATTTAAAAAACAAGAAACTATTACCTTTAATAAGCTGTGAATAATCTTGATTGCACACATAGGCATGTGCATGCACACAGCTCACGCACACATACACACATGTTTAGTTCATTTACATTTGAAGACAAGCATTTGGATTGAAGTTATCTGCTAAATTTCTTGCAGGGAAAGCCCACAGAAAGAAGCCGAGCTTAAACATCTGAACCAGAACAAGGATTCTGGGCTACATTCCCCACACAATTTATACCCTGTATGTTATGGTGGGCAAGGTGAGGATGGGAGTGCTCTAGCCCAAGAGCACAGCTCACTGTCCCTGCCAGTGCCCACCTGGGTGCCATCTCTCCACTCCAGTGACTGCTACACAAGGACCAACCTGCCTGGCAGTGCATCATCCTGCAGAAACACAAATGTGTTGGAAAGGTCATTTTTACCTCCCTCAAGTTCCCTTTAGTCACACATGGGGCTGCACAGGGGTGAATTGGCTGTTATACCCACACAGAGGAATTGCTACTCAGCATCTGCTTGGTGTCTCCAGGGTTGGAGCTGTTTGGCATCACACTGCTTTCTCAAGGTCCTGTAACATGGCTACATCAGATATAGACATTTGTATGCTGTGGGAATTTCTTCTAGCAAGGATTGACTATATGGAATGCTCCCCTTACCTTCTTTGTCTTTAATATATCCTCAGGAATAAAACTTACCAATAGTGAGTACATTGCACACAAACACATGACATTCCAAGGATTACTTATGAAGTACCTGATGGTGATGCCTTGTGCTCAGTATTTCTCCCTGGTGTATATTATGTACAAAAAGCAGAATTTCTGTCTCAGGTAGGTTTTGTTTAAGTGGGTTTTTTGCCATATTTATCCAGGCCATGCAAAATTTTGCAAATTCACAGAGCCATAAAATCATTTATCTTGCTAAAGACCTTTATGATCATTGATTCCCATCAATAATACAGGTATTAAAACAAGTCTAATTAATCCCATGTCATCAGAAAAAAAAAAAATTCTAAGCATTCTTATATAGCTGCTACCTGAATGGCACTATTGACCAAATATTCTACAGGGAGTAAACCCACAACTGTGTAAGGTTTTCACATTACTATACACATCAGAAGGTCACTGGAAATATTGCAAACAATGTCTGTTTGTATTTTTGCAATGTTCCTTGGATTTCTGACAGCACTGTCTGATGCACTCTCAACTTCTGAGCTACATCAGGCAGAACAAAGGCATTCTGAATTTTGCCTTTCCACATTTCAATGTTAAGAAGCTGGAAAGTGTTGACTTTCAATGAAGTCACCTTTTCTTTCAAAATGAAGAAATATACAGAAAAGAGGCACAGTTGAAATGACACAGAGCACTGAAAGGTTGAGAGGGAACCTTTGCAATTCTAATTATTTATATAACCATAATCACTAAGCTATAAAAGTCCTGTCCTTATCGTCCCATTAAAAATGAATGATTTGAGCCAATTTTGAAAATTTGTTGTCATTCTATAAAAATTCTAATGGTATGTGTTCCCTCAGCAATTATTCTGCTAATAGGGTTTCAGGATGCTCCATCTCTCAGTCATGACCTCAAATTCTTTGTATACACAGAAAATGCCAGTTGGAGTCAGTAGGATTTGATGAGCAAGTATTGAAGAACACTTTTAATAAGCTTGAGGAGTGAGGAACAACAGGGCAATGAATCTGGGGGGAAGGCTGTTTTGTTATTGTGAACAGCAGCTGGAGCAGGTTGGATAGGAGAACACGCTTGAATCTGCCCTCAGTACCACATATTGAATAGCACTAACAGCACCTGTTGAGCTGCAGATTGGAAATTCAGAATAAATTCAGAAGACAGGCAGGAAATGGGAACTTGTTTGCCATAAATGCAGAATTTTATCCCTTACTCTAAGATAAATGCATACAAGCACATATGACGTTTATTTTATTACTGATAAACATTTAGCAGTTTTGCAGTCAAAACAGTGTTCTGCCCAAGAGGAAAAACTGCAAAACACTTTTAAGGAATGAAAATAAAGCATTCCCAAATAGTGTGCAAACTATTTCAGATTGGTTCCTGTTTGTTTTTTTTTCCATGAAGAATTACACATTGCATTACATATGTTAATACAATGCACTTTCATTAAATACAAAATAATAATGTGACAGAGTAGGGAGCAAACAGAATTGGACACTTAGCCTGAGAACTGGGCTCAAAAAGTTTCTATCAGTTTTATTGATACATTTTCTTACCTCTTTAATTTTAGACTAGTCAGAGTTCCCCTTGCCTCATTCTGCAGAAGGTCATGCTAGCAACCTACAGCTTTTGTAGGCAAAGGCTGTGGAAATCGGGTCACATGAAAAGCAGAGTGGTCACATCTTCTCCAAAGTCATGTCTTTTGACCATTTCCATATGTTTTAAGTGGGCAGCTTGATCTCTGCTAGGTATATCAATAAGACTCATTTGTATCCTTTGGAAATGTCTCAATTAATTTAGCCTTAATTAATATTCTTGTATGTTTCTATTTTATATGACTTTCATAAGTCCCGAATCCCTAATTACTCTGCTAATTAGAGGAAAGTCTCATGCTTGTCATAGTCACACCTGCCTCTGGAATTTTTGTGGGGAGCAAATTTTAAAAATGACATTTTAATGCATCCTAATTTTCGTACTCCTTCTAAATTGATGCCAATGAGATGACCTAAGGGTTGTACATATTTTCAAACACTGTATTTGAACTGTGATTTCAGGAATGATCTGAAATCCCATTTTCAGCAGCACCACACTCTACTTTCCTCTCCCTGTCCTGGTCCCTAAGATGAAGGGCTGGCAAAGGGGAAGCCCAGACAGGCAGGTGGGACAGAGCTTCTAAATCCCTGCTCAGAGAAGCTGGGCAGCAGGACTCCTGAGCACACAGTGGGATATACGTGACCTCTGCTTAAACATAGCTGAGTTCTGCAGCTCTCAACTGAACAAAACAATGCACATAAACAGAAAAGGTCCTGAGTATATCCATCCCCTGAAGAGATCACTGCCTTAGCTTCAGATTGTACGACACACCAGACTAGGTCCTCAGAATTAATATCTGTTACGAACAAAATCCCAACTACACATCTAGTCCAAAGATTCTTCTCAATGGCAAAAGAGTTAAGGTAATTGGCCTTACCAACCACTTGGCTCTGCATCTTATTTATGGCTTTGCAGCTTCTTCCTCTGACAGGGCAACTCTGAGTCCCTGATGCTCTTGCTGTTTTATAAGAAAGGAAAAATAACATCAAGAGGGAGAAGAAAACCAGATTTAGGATGACATTTCCTCGTTAAAGTTCTGCAGCAACCACAGGCCACATGAATAAAGGGATATAGGGTTAAAATACATATTTTAGACAACACATAGGCTTTGTTTACTTCCACAATAATTTTCTGTCCACCAAAATAGTGTTGAAAGAAACAGCATTTCTCATTCCTGAAGATTTCATGATGTTGATGATAGGCTGAAGGCAGTTTGGCTTCCTTTTCTATCAAACACACCATCATCTTCCTGGTACTGTCTTCGATCTGAATCTTAGGCATCATATCCTGGCTATAGGTCTGATTGCATCTGAGTTTTGAAGGAAACCTCCTTTGTGCTCCTCTGCCATGCTCAGGTGTGCCCACCAAAAGGAATAAGCATTTTAGACTTCCTCTTCCTAGAGAGTGTATATAATACTTTTCCCACAATCTCTAAGGCTTCCAGTATTCATCATTTCTGAAATTTGCCTTCAAATTTTCTGCTTCTCCTTCAATAGCACAATGCAGGTCAGAAATTAAGTAGTCTGATCATCAAGTAATTCAACATCTCAGTTGTTGCTGTTGTAAGACTTGCTCTTTCAAAGAAAAGCAGATAGACTTTCTCATGGGTTGGTAAAAAGCTCTTCACAAAGGAGTAACCTGTTCTTCTGACACCTCATGCAAAAGGCATGGCTGAAGAATACTGCAAAGCTCAGGTGGAAGTATTTTCTGATGGAGATATGCATTGTGAAATCAGAGAGATTATGATAATAAAATCATAAAATAATGATTTCTAACCTTTAGAATGCACTTGTTATGTAACATTAAAGAGGGAAAATGCACTTCAGGCTTTTAGGGTATCAAAAGATTGTTGAAGGTTAGTGAGGGGAAAAAATAAAGAAAATAAAACATTTTAGTATGGATCAGTGCAAATGAGTGCTTCTTACACTATCACTTTTAAAGGCAAAATTTCCATACTATTAACTAGCTGAATAGTTGCTTATTTTGCATTTTTAACTCTATGCTCTATTCAGTGGCACTTACTATGAGGAATTGAAATTTATTGCAGTTTGCAGGAGTTTTATGACTTGGAACAGGAGTGATTTAAAAGGAGTGAACATTTTAGTAATCTTTTTTTCTACTGTGCCATCCAATTGTTAAATGGAAAAAAACATACGTAAGAGGATTAGGATAAATGATGAATGACTACCAGTTTCTTTCTCTTTCTAGAGTAACATAATGTATCAAAAGTTTAAATAATTTCAGGCAAGTTTAAACTTCCTAGTAGTTTAGCATAAAAGATGTCATTATTCAGCATACAGCATTTGCAGATTTTCTAGTTTTAAAAGAACATAGTAATGCCTCCAGAAGTTAATGTATGTCCACAAGGTCATGTTAATACGAAGAACATGGAGAGAAGTAGGTCAAACCTTGTGGCAGTTTGAATCTAAAGATGACCCAGGCCTAAAATCTGAGCATGAGGAACTCTGAAAAGAGTAATTATGTAATTATGTAATTATGTAAGACTGTAATTATGAAGATACAATGTGCACCTGAGGCTCATGAAAGCCACTGAGGTAATTCTGGATAGACACTGTGGTATCAACACAAAACTGCACACAGATGTGGGTAATGGACTCAGACTGCTAAAGACTTCACCCTGGATGCAGAGCCTTGGTGTAATAAGAACATAAGGAATCAAGCCAGATCTCTGAAAACAACTTTCCAAGTCCAGGTGACAGTGCTGACTGCTAGTGTGCTCCAGCTGAGTGCCCAGGCTGCAGAGCACTGCCTCTCCTTTGGGCTGAAGGGTGGTCGATCAGGAGGGCAACAGGGTGGCCTCTGATCATGCCCCAAGCTGAGCAGAGTAACCAAAACAAGATGCTGAGGATGACACAGAGGAGCCAAAATTTCCATGATGACCATGACCCAGCTCTTCAACTGGAACAGGAATGCCATCATCTGTATCTGCATGCTGCAGGTCAGCTTGGTGAGTGAGCAAACACAGCTCACATCCACTGGAAAAGTACCACCTAGACATTACCCTCTGTAAGGCAGGAATGAAACAACTACTGTGTGACTGATCAAAAGTGATGGGATGCCTGCAGCTCCCAAGCCTTGCAGACAAAGGCTTGTAGATTAAGATTTTTCTGAAAAAGCAGCTGCATGCAGGCAAGCTTGTGTAACTCTGACCTGGACCGAGGAACACTGCGAGGCAGGGATGCAAGCCAGGGTTTGTGCAGACACCTCAGTCATGGGCCCTTTCCATGCAATGGGGTACAGGAGGAAGATAGGATCCCCTGGAGATGCACAAAAGCTCTGAGAACATTTTATTCTCCAGAAGAGTGAAATAATGGGGAACAACTATGGGGAGGGTGAGCACTGGCATGACCTCCCAGCAGAGCAGCCACTGCCAGTGAGCTAGTGTGTGAGTATGGCCAGAAAACAAGGAAAGTCTAAAGAAATAACTAAGTCCTGCCTAAGTGGCCCAGGATCTCCTGGTCTCATAGAAAATATTAGGAAGGGGATCTCCCTCCCTGCCAAATTTGAAACATTCTTCATTGTATGCAAAGAGGAGTAACATGTATGTTTAGCCAGTCAAGGCAAATCACAAACACTTTTATTGCTGGGGCACCTTCACCCTCTTTCCATTGCTTGCCCTCAGTAGGCTCCAGCAATTTTGGCAAGACCTGGGAGAGGTGCCAAAGCCTTGGGTAGGTCACATTTCTAACATCCAAAGTGAGGGGAATATGGGGACACCTCAGGACCTGGTGACAGCTGGACATGTCTCTGACAGGGGTGAGCTCAGGGAAGAATATGGGAAAATGGCCTTAGAAATTGGGACAAAGCTAGGAAAACTGCACCTGAAGTGCTGAAAGCTAGATTAGAGAGGAGAGAAACCCATGGGGAACCATAGCTGGTAGTTAGGTTGGCAGTTGTAGTGGACAGATTAATACCTTCCTATTTTTTGTATCTTAAGAAAAAACTACTGAAGCATACTGAATAATAGAAATGAGTGTGTATAAGGAAGGGAAATAAAAAAGCGTAAATTACTAACTACTCACCTTTGGGTTTTCTAACTACTAATTACTTGCCTTTTTGTGACCCTAAAGATCTCCTCCTTTAAAAATAACATGGAATTTCTGTTTTAATTTCTTAATGTGGAGCTCACTGTGAAATACTATTCTCAGGCACTGAGTTCCAGACTGAGATAGTTAGAGAGACAGTTACAGAAAGCTACATAGATCTATATGATCTTCACCTACTATTCTTCCATTGCAGTTTAAGAACCTAACATTTGATAAACTCCTCATCATGTCACACCTAATTAAGAGCAGAATATGGTAATCATAGCTGAATAAAAAATTTCCACTGGAGGGGGGAGGAAGACAGGAAAGAACAAGATAGATTTAGAAAGCTGTCTCTCTCGAACATCAAGATAAATCCAAGTCTCAGAAAATCAGTTAGAGTCTTTGTAGATTGGGTTTTTATTTCATGTTAGCTTAAAAAAACAAGACATTTAAATTCAATCTGATTCTTTTCATCTAGAAAATATTAGATTTATCCATTCATTCTTATTAGGCAAAAATGAAGTGAAATAATCTTTTGACATCAACTAGTATTATCTCAATGAATCAACATCTTCACAAAAAAAAGGCAAAGCCAGAAAATTCCTACCTCATCTTGTAGATGCCCCAAAGCTCATTTTTCCCAGACTAAGGCTACTTATTTTCTAAAACAGACAATTGAACTGTGCTTTTCTGGAACTCCTATTTATCCTGGCATGCATTTACACATTTTTTTATGCCAAAAGGAGCAGACTTCAGTATGATTAAAAACCCAGCTCAGACTTTCCTGTGGAAGATATCTAAATAGCATGACAATGTGCAAGATCCCCCTTTAACCAGCGGGTAAAAATTGAAGTAGAGATCAGCAGATAGAGTGATAAGTATGAAGAATACAACTGTATCTGGCATATATTATAACCTTCAAGAACACTTGGCACATCTTGTGATATCCATTGCTGTAAGGTGATGCAGATTAAGAGGTTAACAAATTTATACATGCCTCTCACTCTCATTTCTAGCACGGACCTTTCCAAACATGTCACATGTACTCATCCTCATTGAAGATTAACTGCACAACAACTTTGAAGTGTTAAAACAAGAAATGTTAGAGTTCTGGGAAAGCAAACCTAGGCCACAATATTTTCAACAAAGCAAAAATAGCTCAATGTTTCATAGTGCAAGTAAACTGTCTGATTTTTAGAAAGTTTCCTGGAAAATTTCACCTCTATTCTGTGACCTGGTATTAAATATATTACATCAATGAAACCCTAATGGAAACCACTTATGGGATGAAAAAACTTACCTAAATCCTACAGAAACTGCTTCATTTTAATTATGTAACCAAGACTGCGGTAGCCTAAGTATTAGCCCCATCTGCTGTAGCTCTTTCAGTGTTTTAGTTTGCATTGCACACGTATTTCCAGCAGAGAATAAAGACCTTCTAAATGTTGTTTGCAATTTTCAGTAATTGCACAGTTCTACAAACATACCTTCACATTCAGGTATTATGTCCATAAAGCCATCACTTGTGATGAGTCTAGTTACTTTGATAATGACTTCATGAAATTCACTTACACAGAGGTATTTTTAATAGTTACCTGGATAGAAATGACTGAAGTGTTTTTGGAGGTAACTGAATACTTGCTTTCCTCTCATGCTTGTCCTAAGTATTTCCCTGTAATGTATTCCTATTGTCTGTGTGCTCCATAACAAGAGATGCTGTATTCCTCAAACAATAAAGCCAATCCTTCAGGTGCTGCCGATTCAGTTATTGCCTTTACAGGTGGTTAAGTAGTTTCTGGGATTTGATTTGTTCCACTAAATTGCTTTTATGTCTTCTAACAGCAGCACACTTCAGGATGCTCTTGCTTTCCTTCTGGTATTTAGTGGAAGCTGTACTTTTTATTAGAGTCATTTGCTGAACCTATACTTTGCCTTACTTTGTTTACCTTTGCCTACCTTTGCCTTCCCTTTAGAACTTTTCCTATTCTCTCTGCCGTTCTTAGTGAAGTCCAGCTTCCAACTGAGAAAGTGGGACTGAGAGTGAGGAGGAGGGCAGGAGGAGAACCTCTGCCAAGCACTGAACATGCTTCTGTGCTACTGGCACAGCGGGCATCCTTGCCATGCAGGCAGGCACTGGCAGGGCTGCTGGCTCATGCTGTTCCCTAGGGAATGAGGGACAAAAGCCCTCCACCACTGGCACCACTGGTGAGGTAATGGGCTGCAGGGGCAATATCCCAGCTGACCATGGGCACTGCTCACTTGTGAATTACTATTGCTTTTGGGAGGGGAGAGGAGTAGAGAGGGATTCTGCATCACAGGTTTGTCCGTTCAGAGCAGATTTCATACAGAGCCTGGCTTGGTAGTCTGCTGAGAGCTAAAATTTAGCTCTAACGCTGTAGTTTTTCTCCCTAAGCAAATCAAACTTTCCTTAAGGAAATGTAAAGGAGAACATGAAAAATATTTTCTTTTCTGGGGGATATTTCCAAAGGAGGGAAAAATGTAGTAACTTTCGAAGTTGACTTTAAAGTTTGATTTTCAAACTCTGATTTGTCCATTCATAAATCCTCCCACAAGCCAAATAAAAAGTCATGTAGCTTTGCCTAAATATAATTTACTCTTTATTTTACTTATTTTTCAGCCTGTCTTCCTCTTCTACCTCATTCCCTAGGAAATTACTACCCTTCCTCCCATTTATCCTTACAGCCTCCAAGCTGAATGTAATTTGGTTTCTTTTAGTACTACATATGCTTTAGAACATGGGGAAAACATGCATTTCCAAGAAAATTTATATAGCAAGGTATCACCAGGAAGACTTGAAAACAGAATGAAATAAACAAGACGAGCATACCAAGGGATATTAAAAAAAATATCAAACCAATGAATAACAACCCCAAATCGGGACATGCAATGTAAATCTCTACTGGAAAAGAGGCAAAGTAAACAAAGTCATGTCAGTACTAGGAGTACTTTAAACCTCTTCATGTTTTAAAATAGTTTCTTCATTCCTTCCCCCTTCCCTCTTCTTGAGAACACAATAAAGGACGAGCATCATTCACCCTTAGTAGCACATGACTACAGAAAGTATAGAAGATAGCTCATGAAACCAAATTTCTCTGCTTAGGAAGAAGTGGGGATTGATAGTTCATTACCAATTATGCTAATCAGTGCATCCTATTTATGCACCTTTCTTAGCCATTCAGCTGAACTTGGGTAAGTTTCAGAAAAGACTCTTGGTTTTGTCCTGGAGAAGAAAGCAAACCAAATTAATAGCCATTGGATGTAAATTCCTTTTGAAGAAGACTCTCATTTCTTTCCCCACCTCTAGAAATGTGTATGATTTTTCCTCCCTCGCTGGAGTAATAGTGGTCTATTCTCCTCTTAACTGCCCTGCACAGAAATGCTTCAGCTATTACAATTAAAATAGATACAGAGTTGTTCAGTAGCATGCTATACTTACTCCCATCTGTCAAGGGAGGAACAATACCCACTAACAAGGCGGTAGGCCAGTTTCAACAGGGCATAAAAAGCCAAATGAAGATTAGCTTAGAGAGGAATTTCACCAAACAGAGCAAGTGCCATATTTTCTGCAAGTAGGACCTTCTGTTTGCAAACAATGCCAACACAGAGCCAAAAGTTTCATAACGCAGGACTGTAGGACCTGTGGATGCAACCTAATGAAACAGTTCCCCTCCTTTGCCTCTTATTTCCTTGTCAGGATGACTGGGCAGAATTCCACTTTCAGTAGCATAATGCCACTGTTTATCCGAACTCTTTGGTTATGTTTGCAGCAATATTGCCTAAATGCTAAGCACTCTCCAGTTTAATTGAATACCACCATTTTCCTGAGGATCTCTCCTGAAGAATTCTTGTGTATAGACATAGAAAGTTCATATCATTGCCCTTCAGAAATTTTATTCTTTCCTGGGCATCTTACAAATCTCAAGGGAGAGATTGAGCAAAAGAAGGAAGGAAGCTAGCTTAGTCCTTTATAGCCCCTTTCAGGCTAAGTGTACCCACCAACACCTGGCAGCAGTGTGAACTGGATGCTCCCAGATGTCTTTAGTCAATATGTGAAAGGTTTGTGGCTCAGCTTCAGGAGAACATCCTGAATAGTCAGAGGTACCTTCCCTCCCTTGAGAAAGAAAATTTTGATGTGAAATGCACCTGAACTTCAGAGATGTCTGGGTTCTTTTCCATCACCACGACTTGGTACCAATTTGAGGAAAGCCTTTTCTGAAAGGCTCACCCATAGTGCAGTCAATGAAAGGGTGCTGCTCTTGCTTTGGGGGCTCCTTAAAAAGTTATGGGAGAACATGTAAGGATGTTTTTGCTGGAATATGTTCAAATGCCACAACTGGTAATCTTGGCCTTAGAGCAGTAGGTGCTGTGCTCTCACACAAGAAATTAATGCAAACTTATATTAACTTGTACAATAATGTTAAAAAAAAAGTTGTTATAAAATGGCACTATATTATGCCTTCCAGCCTTCTCCAGCTAGATTTGGCCAAAGGCCTTCTGCCACAACAACCTAGCTGTACATTTGAGACAATCTAATAAATAATTAAAGGAACCACCTACCTTAATGAATTTCTTAGAACTTTAATATTTTATTATGATAATTTCTTGTTCAGTTTTCCAAACAGATCATGAGAGACAGGCACTTAAGGGCTGGGTTTACCCCAGTTCCTGTTTATAGCTTTTAAAGTGGTCTAAGCCCCAGAAGAAATTGAGGAAGGGAATCAACCATAACCGTGAAATGATGAGAGAAAAAAGAGCTTGAGGTTCAGCATTTACATAGCTCTTGTTCCACTTTCTGACCCGTGGTGGACAGGTACACAGGAAAGTGGCAGTGAAAGCTAAATCCCCTATTACCCTTCTGTCTGGGTCTCCCCTGAGGCAAAATCTGCTCCTACAACGCATTTCATTTCTCTAATGACCATTTTTTAGTGTGTATAAAGCACTCTCTATTTATATCACTCCAGTCAGTATTTGTAGTAAAAGAAAGCCTAATTGGGACCTCCAATGCAATTAATGCATAGATATAATTCCAGTGAGAAAGGACTATAAGGCAGGACTGACAGGGAGTCTTGTGTGGCTGTGACTGATGAAAGAAGAATGCTATTTGTAATATGCTGACACTGTACAGAATTAGGCTTTGTGTTCCCTAGTCATAAAATGTCTTTTGGGATGAAAGGCAGACATTTTGGGTTAGTTAGCTCCTATTTAATTATGTGGCTTCCAGTGTAAAAGGGTTTATTGAAAGTATTCAAAAAGGGAGAAGAATGGAAAGGACTCACACATATTTTTAGTTTACTCTGAAGTTTTTCATTATGCAAGTACTCAGGCATCTCACCAAAATAAATTCTAAGTGAAAACTAGAACAGCTTTCAAACTTAAATAGTATTAGACAATGTTAGGGAGTTTATAACTTCACTCAGAAATCTCCCTTGCTTGATTTTTTTATTACTATCTGGATGAAATCAGAAGAAACTATTGCATGTTATTCAGTATTTAGCCTCTATTTTTTCTCCTTACTTTAAATTTAAAGTTTTCCTTTTTGCATTTAACCTCTCTTTTGTTATTGCTGGCTTTTTTGATGTTGCTTTCTTTTTTGTTCTGATTGTTTTTTCTTATGTGAGCCACTTTACCAGTATTGTTAATGAATATAGTTTGATTTCAGGTTATTTCTCCAATCTATGATGACTAAACTGTATTTTATTCTCATTCTTCCATGAATTTTCTATCCCTTCCTGCTTTCTGTCATTTGAAAATATGATTTACACTCTTTTGTATTTCCTCCTTCATTTCATTCTTGGATTCATTCAAACATATACAGCACATGGAATGCCCCGAAGTGAAGAAAAATGGACAATGAGATGCAGACACACTGGGACAGAATTTGTCAACAATATATAAAATGAGAAAGCCAGAAAATATGTCTGATTTCTCAAGCATTTTCCTGAAGCCCTGGGTGGAATTTGTTAGGAGTATAACAGGAAAGTCATGATACCTTCTTGTTTATAACTAATTTAGTTTTTATTAGAAGTTCTTACATCCTTGGGAAGAGGTCACATCATCAGAATCTAGATCCAAGCCTCATATTTGGTTGATATCAGATGTACACATATGTTATGGCAATTTGGCCTAATAGAGAAGGACAGATGAAAAGAGTGTTAACAATGCAATAAACAAAATAATGCACACAAGGTTTCAGTTACCTGGGCATAAGCTACGAACTGTCTGAGACTATAATATCAATATACCTGCCAATTTTAAAATATGTAAGAAAATAAAATCCATAAAAACTAAAATAAATAAATAAATATGTTGATCCTTTTTTTTCTGCATAGCTGTTGTTTTCAGATAAACAGTTGCATGCAGATAAAAGTTACTCTTTTTTAAATGCCATCAAATTGTCCAGTGATTGCTATGGTTACAGATAATCAGTCATAAATACTGAACAGCTAAAAAAAGATTAAAAAGGAAATTTATTCTTTTGTTCTGAACTCATAACTAACTTAGTAGAATAAAAAAACAAGTGCCTCAAATACTTCTCTATTGAATCATAGCCTCTTAAGGGTTAGTACTGTGGTATTTGGTAGCTGTTGGCTGAGACTTAAGTGCAGTGAGAATTAACACAGTGCAGCCTGGATCTACACAGTCACCACTCATTTATTAACCACAAGTTTAGATTTGTGCTGTTAGATACAAACACATAGGCAAAAAGGAAACAAGGAAAAGAAGGCAATAGGATGTTGTTCATTCCTTAAAGCTGTTGAAGAAGAGCTTCTCCTTTAGGAGCACACTGCTATTTTATCCTATGCCAAAATGATTCAGCCATTCTCTTTTTAGATATAAGCAGAAGATTGAAACTAAAACTACAAAATACTTTATTTCATTGAATTTCTCTAAAGCCTGGCAATATTATGGTTGACTGTCACTAACAAGAGGTAAGAAAGCTGGTTAGAGGATGTATACGTAAATCTTTAGGTCGGTCTGTTCATTTCTCTGGCACAGCCCGAGATTCACCAGATCCAGCTGCAGAATCTTATCTTAATATATTGGGATGGTGCAAGGACAGGACTATTTCACAGTCTGAATCTGCCTGGCTTTTGACACATTTAAAACACTTATGCACAATTTCTGAAAGTTTAAAGAGAAAGTTTCGACATAAAATTGCTGGATTCATCATTTGCCATAAAGATGAATGAAGACTCACTCTAAATGTTTTAAGGCACCGGGAAAGAAAGCACTGAAGTCTGCCACAAAATCTGTCACGACGGGCAGTGTTGCAAGAAGAATTTATCTAGTGCTGACACTAGCTGTGAATGACAATGAGCATAACAAACGGGGCCAATCAGGCAGCTCGGTGGGGCCTACAGTCCCCATGGCTCGAAGATTTGGACTAACAGGAGTCCAATGTTTGTGGCTCATGCTTCAGTGCTGTGCACATAACCCAGCTGCTTCCTGCATCAGAGCTCTGCTGCAATGGCAGTGTGAGCCTCCAGGTGCTCCTGCCTGCATTGTGGAGCTGTCTGGGGATCACAGCAGAGCGTGAGTTGAGCTTGGTGAGACAAAGGTCCCCAGCAGCTCGTCAGATCATCTCCAGCAGACACTGGCAGCACTGGCCTGGCAAAGAGTACAGGAGCAGAGCAAGCAGAGTGGTACTTCCCATTGGAAAGTGGTTCTTCTGTGACCACACAGATTTGTCTGCAGCTTCCCTCTATTCTGCCTGGGAAGGAAAATTATCTCCACTCCTTACGGGATCCATATAAATGTCAGTCCTTCACTTGTGGATGCAGTCCCATGACAATTTCCTTCAGCTTTGAATAGCCTCCAACAACTGATGGGAATTTTTGTGGGCCCAGTTGTTTACGTGAAGCAATTTTTATTGGTTAAATTTTACAAATTCATTCACACACATTCAGCTTTTTAACAACACAGAGGATTAAATTCCATACCCTGTCTCAAGATAAGTCAAACTGTGTTTCCGAGGCTAGCATGGACATATGTTTCTGAAGCAGCCATGTAATTCTTGGCTGCCAAACTGGACTTTTCCATCTTTTATATGCTGTGACAATTCACTTCATGTAAGGCACTATGCTGACTCCATGTGTATTAATAGCTGGACAATATTTTTATAAAAATATAAAGCCCAATCCCCAAGTGCTTTCAAAGGCCTGGTTCCCTCAGTACAATGAACAGTTCAATGTATTGGCTGCACAGTAAACTGCTAGATATTCCAGAATGCACATTGTCATAGACAAGCTCATGTATAAGTGAGACCAAATCATTCCAGTTTTATGAGTCTAGTTCAGATTGAAAAAAAGCTAAAAAAAAAAAAAAAGCTGACCAGAGTACTCTAGGTTTTCTGAGCTTACCTGTGCATTTAAATGGAGCAGAGTGACTCTGTCATGGCCTCAAATTTAACCAATTTTGAAAAGAAGCTTTTTAATAACTTTCTGTTTCTTTCTCAAAGAATCCCCACAGAGACACTGTGTGATATTTTGAAGTGATTTGGTGAGCCAGTCTTATGTGTTTTTACGGTTTTTATGTTGCAAGCCTGGATTATGAATTAAAATGTTTTGAAAAGTGTCCTGTAAGATACAATGGCTGTTTTTTATCAGTATGAATGCCCAAAGATCCAATATTACTTTGAAGAGAAAAAATTAGTTTGACTAATGTAGTGCAGTGTTCAAAATCCAAATGATTTTATGGATCATTTCAAATTTCCTGCTGCAGGATATAGAAATGTAATTTCCATAATGAAAAGAAAAGACAATCAGGTGAGCAGTGTTTAGCACCAAGTAAGGAAGTCATAAAGAAGCAGCAAGCAAGGAAAGGGTAATAGTTTGTATAACCAAACAGTCTGCACACCTAAACCATCTCATGCCATGTTCATCCTGTGATGCAGAAGGGATGCAGAATGCACACAAGAGGATTTACAAGCAACTTAGAAGGCATATCTGAATAACTCATCAGGCAAGATAACAAAATCATTCAGAACATGAAAATTTTGAAATCCTATTATGCTTGTATAGAACCTCTGTAATTAAATAAATGTTAGAAAACTAGGTCACAAAAAGCATGACTGAGGGCATACTGAAATGTCTTCCATCTAATATTTCAAAAGGGCAGCATATTCCACTAATGCTAAGATATATAGTCAACATGTCTAATTTTGATGGAAAAAAAAATCTTGATTATTCAAAATATTTAATTATTTATTACTCCAGGATTTTTTCCTGGAATTACAATTTTTGAAATATAATTTAAAATGTGTGATTCATGTACAGAAGATTGTTAAGAGAAAAAAACCACTAAGTTAACCATTATGCAGCCACAAAAACTATGGAAAACATTTTGAGACTGAGAAGAAAGATTTAATTTTATTATATATTTTTGAATTTTTCAGCCATCTGAACTGTAAAATATTGTGTTTAACTCTGCGTAAAAACATGAGGAGTTAATACACAACACTGTGGGAATCACAATCTTATTGAAAAGTTTATTAATTTAATGCAAGTGTGGGCTATAATTTTCAAATTTGCATTTTTTACTTTTATATATATTCTGTAATGTCAGAGTACCAATCATACACAACGTCTGAATTTCTTAAAAGTGTAAAAGGATTTGCATTCCTATTGAAATAAAAGGCCTTTCAAAAAAACCAAACCATAGTCCATACAAATTACTGCAAAAATCAAAGCTCCATTTTAAAAGCATCTGAAATTATCATAAGTGGTTATATACATGATAATTACACTTTACATACCATGATGCAAAACAGGAACTTTTGTTTTCTGTTAGAAACTCATTTGTCCAACGAGTTTGCACCATGGATAAAGAGCTCTGTGTCTGTATGTGTACATGAATCCAGATGTGTACCTAAGTAGCTTGTAGCTTTAACTTTTACAATAGAAAAGGCTGAATTTTTTAAGAGGTAACAACATTGCAAAGAAGGTGAGATGGTTGGTAAATCTCATTATGGACAAATAAGGGCCAAGTTACTGAAAACTATGCAGCAATATAGAGAGAGCTAGACGCCTCTCAGGAAACATACCAAAAAGGAAAGGTTCCTTTTAAGGTGGATATTATCTGTAATACTTCATTAACAGAACAGGAAAACAAATTCTCACCAAAAAAACAAAAAACAAAAACAAAAACAAAAAAAAAAAACCCACAAAAAAACCCCAAAAAAACCAAACCAAACCAAACCAAAAAACACCCACAAAAAAAACCTGATTGAAAAAGGTTTGTTTCTACCTCCTCATTGTAAAAAGGAAAATAATGTAATCATATGAAAACACACCTGCTCCATGCAGACATGTGACCTCTCATCCAGAGCTTCCAGAGCTTATCCAACACAGGTTCAAGGTTCAAGACAATCTATTTCTTATTTTCTAAATCTTCTGCTATATACATCTACAACTGTCTTAGCAGAAACAAAAGCATGGAGTAATCAGGTATTTTCAAGACTGATAAAAAAATAAACACAGCAGAGAAATATACATTCGGGGCAGATTCATAATCTCTTTTGTGGTGTCACATTCAGACATCACAGATGGCTCCATTCCTTTAATTTAGCAGTTTAGGTTTTTCATTGCGGTTTCCCCTAGAGTTACCAAGTTAAAATGAGATGTAATTATATTTTGCACTGGGGGCACAGATCACCAATTCAAATTGTCTTAAAATCAGCATGAAGAAATCATGACTGGTGGAACTGGCTCCAAACTTAGGACCACACTATTCTATCTTGCAGAACAATCAGTTATTTTATCAATTAATTTTGTGACTCTGGCTACAGGGATGAACCATCTGCAGTTAACCTGCTACAAAAAGGATCTGGAGCTGGCTGGTCCATAGACAGCACAGTGGTGCACGGTGGTAGCCATCCTGCTGCATTTCTCTAGAGAATGAAAGTTTGCTTGGACACTAACAGTGTTATAGGAAAATGATGATGGAAGACAAGACATATTAAAACTGTGTGAAGACAGTTCCATTTTCTAAACATTTAATTTTTATAACTCTCCCCCTTTAATTCCAAAGGATCTCACCTCTAAATGTTTCAGCTCTCATTTGAGGGGCACATCTTTAAAAACACAAAAACGAAGTAAAACAAAACTCACAGTGATATAATCGCCTGGCAGCAGAACATGAAGAAACAAATCCAATGTTAATGTGGGCTGGAAATGTGAATTTTCATGGAAGCACTGTTACAACTTTTTTCAGTGGCTGCAGGACTGCGTGAACCTGCAAGTCTCACAGGGAAAATTTGCTTTAATACCACTCTTCTCTTCCCATGTTCTTCAGGATCACACATTTCAGCATAGCCATATGTTGCCTAACCACAATAAATCCTCCTCACTCGGGGGTTTTTGTGTTCTGGGTACTTTGGACTCCTCAGTCACTTTGAAAGCCAAGGCGCCCACACCAAAGATTGAAGAAAAGGGAGCTTTAAATTGCACTGTAGAGCTCAGATCTATCATAAAGCTCTCACAGTCTCCAGGCCATTAATTTAGTGTGGACAAGTGGGATATTAATATACTAAACTTTCTCCATTTAACTATAAAACCATTTAGCTGAGTCCTGGTGTCCTAACAAGCTAATAAAAATAAAATGTTTGTAGTCTACCAGTAAAAAACAAGGTCAGTTCTGTGTGCCTCCTTTACAGTATCTTACAGAAGATCCTGATATTCAATAAACTCATTATCCTCTGTATATATCTATACAAGCATCTTCTACAGAGTTCAACGATCCAATATCAAAGGCATGTTGCATCTGTACTGTGCTCTTTGATAGATTCAGGTTATTTCAAAGGAAAAAATATTTATACAATTGCTGCTGAATATTTGTGCATTATTTCTCCCAAATAGTGCAATCTTGCATGATTTGTGGAGACATTATCAGCAATCAAAATTGTAGAGAAAACTCAAACAATAAAGAACATTTTCAGGCTATGAAATGCAGCCTGAAGAAATTTTTCAGTAGAAAAATGGAAAGAAAAAACTGTGTTATAAGAACAGGGGAGTGTCTGGTAACATTTAAAAGCGATGGCTTGAGGCACAGTTCAGACTCAGGCAGGAAACCTCCTCATGACTGATTCCGAGATCTTTGCAGAAGTAAGAAAGATTCAGAAATAGAAAAATACCGACACTTATAAAAGTTTAACTAAATAGGAGCATTACAAACTATCAAGTTCACAACATTAGTCACTATAGGTTCTGTTAGATTCCTCATAGGTAAGCTGTCCTTTTATCATGGAGACTGTTAATCCATTCTGGAACACCTGATGCTGGTCCATGTCAGAGATTAGGGAGAGCAGCCTGGGCTCCTTTGACATGAACCCATGTCCCAGAGCTGATGGTGGCTCCCAAAAGATGTCCTGGTATTGCTCAACAGCTGTTGTGGCCCCACAACCATTTTGTGCTGACTGGATCCCACAACAAGGATCCTCAGCCATGAACAAAACAGTAATCCAGATCCTCAATACCTCAGCTGAGGTGTGAAAAGCTTCATATTGAATATATGGAAGCGCAAAAAGAGAAAAAAAACAAATGGGGAAGAGGGAAAAATTTGAGGAAAACAGAGCAACGTGTTAAACTGCAGGAAGGCAAAATATTAACAAATGAATCTTCCTTGAATAATTTATTTTTTCCCCTTCCCTCCAGTTTGCTAGACCATATCACCACAGTAGCTACACAGTAACACTACTCTGTCTTATTCATGTATTTTGATGTAGTGCCCAAGTATATTAGTTCTTTCCAAGCTTTCAAAAGCTTTCACCTGTGCTTAACTTTATAGTGAATGAAGAGTCCTAGTCCCTTCAGTGGTACAGGCCACAGAAAATCCACCAGGTGGATCACCATTCATATCTTTCATTGTGAAAACACTACTGACACGAAGTAAGCATCTTTTTAGCTTCCCAATAATGCATAATCGGTTTAAATTGCATTAATTTTTTTTTCCGTTTTGATAAATGCATTGTGATGAAAAAATTAGGCTGTGATTTTTTTGTTAAAGCAGCCATAGTGGCTATTTGTTATTCATAATTAAAGACTGATAATTAGATATCTAAACAGTGTGGCAATATTTCTGCTTCTGTCTTCGAGGTCTGAATCATAATACCTGGAGGCAAATCCAGTTTTGGATACAAGTAATTTCCACACAGGCATGCTTACCAGTACAAGGTCTATTTTGTGTTAGTAATAAAATGAGTGTTTTCTGTCCTATCCATGAGTGCACCTCACAACATTATCCATGGCAGCACTTACAGCCTGTTTGTTCATTGAAAGCTGCCCTGTGACTAAAACACTCCTGCAAAAAGGAACTGTAAACACTGGAGAAGCAACTTGGTGGCTCACTGGCAAAATATTCATTCTCATTGGGCAAACAGTGCTGCATCATTCACACACAAGGAGCTGGGAGCAAAGAACAGATTTACCTTCAGGAGAGCAGACAGAACCTCCCTATCCCCTTCCCTAGCCCTTGAGTGGGGCCAGACACAAAAACCAAACAAAAAACCCAAGACAAAACAAAACAAAACAACAACAACAAAAAAAAGGAAAATAATAAAACTCAAAGAAACACAAAGAAACTAACGTGCACATCAATGAGATCAGGAGCACTGTGAAACATGCTGGCTCCCAGATGAAGGTAGTGAAATACCATCCAAGTCAGTGACTTCCAGTAGCAAAAGAGGATCTGGAAGTTCTCCTTCCCCTCCAGCTGCCTTGCACTGCTACCCTCTGAACTGTTTGGGGGTCTACCCACAGCCTTTCACATCTGAGTGGACACGTGGTCCAAAATTGTTTGGAGCCATGTAACCAAAAGGCAAATTTCACTGCTTCAACTGAAAAGGTATTTCTCTGTGTGTCTTTTTGTTTTCCCCTCCCCTCTGTGGAATGCAACTCAGTAGGAAAATAACCAAATCTTCCTTCTACATTCTCCCTTAAGAACAGAAAATAGAAGTATTTCTATTTCTGAGACAGAGAGAAGAAAAACAACTCTAAAAATGGGAGATGAAGCTAATACTCTGTACAAGCACGCATGACAAATGACCACAAAACTCTTCTGAGACTCGACCTGATTTTGAGACAGTTTGTTGGTAACCTGTGGGTGGATGAAGAACAATTGCACTATTTCTTTATAATATATATTGAACCTGAAAAAGTACACTCTCACCTTATGCTTTTCTGGACAAAGCCTATCATTAAGACAATTGCTAAAAACTTGTATGAGAATGGGAAAGACTCCTCACAGATCAATCCTGAAACTAGTTGCTCCCACACTTGAAATGGCAGCTTCTTGCAATGACTAATGCATATCTATATTCTAAGGACATGTATAACATATGACAGCTGGCCTGTCCTGACATTTAGAAGCAGATGCTTAAACAGCCATAACAGAGAAACTTTCAGTGCTCTGTGAATCATTAACTTCCTCAGGAAACCCTATAAGATAAAGACCATTTAGGATCATTTCATTCCATTACCAAAAAAAAAAAAAAACCACTTCTGTTAAAGCATTATAAGGAACTCAGTACTCCATTCTTAATACTTCACCTAATTCAGACCATTGTCTCTTGTATGAAGCAACACACAGAAAGTTTCCTTCCATCTTTTTTCCTTCTGCTATTTGCATTATTAAACCTCAAACTGTGATATGTCATAAACAGCTCACTGTGTAATCGTGAAGGGGATGGTGTTTCATTGTAGATGAAACAGAAGTTCCAGAGGTTTATCTGGCCTGTTGAAAAGCCTGGTATAGCCAACAAATATGACCCAGACTCACCTGGAGTTGTGCCTCATGAACAAAATATTGATACAGTTCTCTGAGAAAGTTCTCTTTATATGATAACCTGTCTCAAAAGCTGGTTTATGCTCACCTCTGTATGTTCACTATATATGCCCCTAAATAGAAAAATATGGTTAATTTTTAGGTTTGATTGCCTTCATTTAATTTTCTTTGTAATGAAAATAATGAGGAAAAAAGCATTAATAAAAGAAGCTGGATTTGAAAACACTACAGCGAATCAGGGCATGGCACAGACAGCAGCCTTATCCTGATTTCATGAGATACATTATATTGTGAGAGAAAAGTTTCCATGAGCAAGACAAATTCCCTTTAAAAATTTCATGACACCAACTGGACCGAGATTTGTTCCCCGAGTCACTGGTCTTCCCCACTGCAAACTCTTGTGCTGTCAGACACCCCTCCCAGAACTCCCTGAGCTACCTGAGGAGCAGTGTGCCAAAGACCCTTTCAGGTTGCAGTGTTGTGCTGGTTTTCGGCCAGGACAGAGTTAATTTTTTCTCAGTAACCTCAGTGGGAGCATGAAGCCCTGTGGGCATGCCTGGGTTGTTATTCTGTGCCACAGGCACCATGGCTGGGAGGTAAAAGTGAGGGATTGTCACTGCTGGGAAGGAAGTGGGCATGGATTGCCATGGGGAAGAAGAATGGGCATGGGGGGTGTGAGTGCCACTTGGTTTGTGCATTGTCTCTGGGGTCATGCCAGGGGGTCACACCATCTCTTTTATACACTGCTGGCATTAGCATTGTTGCTGTTACTGCTCATTTTCTTATCGCTTTGCTGTTTCCAGTAAATTGTTTTAGTCTCAATTTGTAGTTTCTGCCTTTTGTATCTCCCACCAAAGGGGGGAGAGGAACAGGTATGTGTGTGGGGGCACTAAAGTAGGTGGGAGATGCTCCTAAACCATGACAAGTGTCAGTGTCAAGGACTAGGTCAGAGGAAAAAGAAAAACTTCAAGGGCACAGACGGAAAGGAAAATCAAATCCAGAAAAAACAGAGGGACGTGACAACAAAGCACAAGGCAGCAATAACACTGACACTTGGTATAACTACTGAAGTAAATACCTCCAAGGACAGAGTTGGCTGGGAATAAAAACCTCGCACTGTTTAATTCCTTGTATTAAAAAAAAAACACATGCAAAATCTTTGAGTACACATACTTTCTAAACATAAATTTCTCATTCTTTAAGGAGATGAGTAACATGCAAAGTTCAACCTCCTTGACTTTCTAAGCCCACCCCTGCTTGGGCTATCTTTCATGAGATAAGGATATTGATATGGCAAGATAATAGCTATGCAAAGATAAACTGAAAATTCATTAAATCAAACATAGGAACTGAAAACCCCTTGTTACCCTGTCAGATTTCTTTGCCTTGCATTGTTGGGCAACAGAGAAACACAGGAAAGATGGAAAGCAGTTTCAGACTTTTCTGTGATCATCTAAACTAGAATTCTGATTTTAGGAAGAGAGACAAGCTGGAATTAGTCCTGGAGCTGTAAACTCCCTGTCTGCTTTCTCCTATTTACTCGCATGCTTTCAGAGTGTCCATCAATAGAAATGGAGTTAATAAGAAAATGTTATCTTTGCAAAGACATACTCTGTTGTGGAAACTGGTGTGCTTCTTTTCAGGTATATTCTGGTATTACAATGTCTTAGTTGTTCACAGTATGGTATCTTGCTGTATATTTTTTCATTAACATCCCCATGATTCCTGTGAAAGAGTCAGGTAAGGGGTGTAAATACTATTAACCACATTTTACACAGGGGAAATGAAGTCCAAGGGGTAAAATAATTTGTTCTTAGCTGTATACTGAGTTGATGTTAAAGCCAGGATTTAGAACTCAGTCTTATAACACACCAAGATCCTTTCTCCACCCCCATTTCTTCCCAGGGCCTCTCCTGAAGGTAAAGAACTGCAGCAGCACGTGGGCCCACAAAATATCTTCCTCCCTCAGCTAGTTCCTTGCAACTCAGGTATCTTCTAAGATGTAAAAACTACATACACTCTTTGAAGACAATATAACTACCAAATATAACAGGAATTTGAGTGGTCTAATCACAAAACTCAAAGTTATTTTGTTATTTCTCTTCTACCAGTGAAGCATACTTTG
This sequence comes from Toxostoma redivivum, assembly GCA_013397375.1. NCBI lineage: Eukaryota > Metazoa > Chordata > Aves > Passeriformes > Mimidae > Toxostoma > Toxostoma redivivum. Next base: position 74,513 of record VXBI01011942.1, read on the forward strand.
ATTAACTATGTTTGAGGATAGATCAAAAATTACTTGGAGATTTTGACAGAATTATCCAATTCAATTATGTCAAAAAAAGTGATAAAATTGAATCAATGTCAGATCTAAAGACAATTATTCTGAGTTATACATAACTCAAAAATGAAGCCTGGAACAGAAACACAGAACAATGGTTCTATAGTAGGGTGTTACATACTGTAACATTACTGCTTTTTTAAGGATAGTATATATCAACATGGCATAAAGCAATGTACATGTGCTGTAATAATAATTTTATCACTTAGCAGCCATATAGATTACTGAATTTTACTGTGTGCTACGTGTCTGTCTATCATATTGGGTAAAAAAGAAGAGTCCTGAAGAAAGAGGGTGGAGCATAGGGAGGTGGTTGCAAGGGAAGCTGCTGTGTGTTTCTGTTGCTGCCTGTGGGAAGGCTGTGGAGTCTGAGCTGCAGAAGGCCCCTTGGGACTCAGGTCAACTTCTTCTCAGTCACCAACAAACACATCATATAACTGAGACTGCAAAGAAGCAGGCACAAACACTGCTTCAGGTGCTCTTTTTAAATTCAGATTTCATCCTATAGTAACTCCTTTTTGTCTTTACAGTACTAAAAGTTAGATCATGGCATTTAATAGTGCAATCCCATTGATTGCATTGTACTTTTATCTCAGCCTAAATGATCACTCCTCCTCCTTTATTCAGCGCTGATATTCTTTTTCCTCTTTTTGTGCAGAATGAGGAATACGACTTAGTATGCAGCTTAGCATATCTTCCGTGCTGTTCAGGTGCTAGTACTGCTCTCATCAACAGAGTACTTGAACTTCTTCCAGAAGTGCCTCCTGCCCTTCTTCTGAGTCACTCAATAGTTGTTAATATTTAATGGCTAAAGGAGCGGGTGAGAGATAAAAGACAGAGAAACATGCGCAGCAGATTTTACTCTGCAGAGAAACCTGGTGACCCTGACTGTGTCTCTGGTTTTTTTCACAGTGCAACCAGGAAGCCTGCTAAATCCTACTTAATGCAAGTGATGATGACTTAGGATAAAGGAAAATAAAACCAAGGAATTAAACATAATTCCCTAGTGGCCTCTGCTCCCAGATGTATCATCATTTAGGCAATAAACGTTTCATTAAAGAAGGTTAAACTTATATGAGTTTCTTTTCAACACAATGATACAGTGTAATAGTACAAATTTTAAGCAGATATATTTCATTACGTTTCCCCTAGGATGGCCAGAATAGCATGCCTTCAGGACTTTCATACTGACTTTCAGGTTGCCCTTGTCTGCTAGGGAAACCTTTAAAATTTAAAGGAAAAAAAAAATCATTTGTACATTCTGCAGGCTGAGGAAAGAAATCCTACTTGGTGTGATTTGCTATAATGATAAATTTATCAGAGGCTGTTCATTTTATCTCCTGCAGAACTGCTCTTTGATGGCATTAATCTGCAGTAATGATTACAGGAAAGTAATTCAAAGCTGTTCAAAGGGAAAGGTGACATGGTGCTTTCCATCTCTTTTCTGAATGCTTCCTCAGATTGTTCAATAAATTACAGGTGTGGAAAGAGAAAAGATGGGCCATATGCAGCTGAGTATTTTGAGGAATCTAGAAATATGGAGCAATAAGAACAAGACTGCATTTGCAATAAAATATGTGTTGCAGATTCCTCATAGACCTTTTGTAGCAACAGGCACTGAGTCCACAGTTTTTGGGATGTTCAATATTATCTGTTTTTCATTAACTATCACCAAAGATGAACCAGAAATTAACAGTAAAATTAATTAATAATATTTCAGCTCAAGTGAATTAATGGTACCTTTTTGCATGGCCTTTTCAAAATAACAAGAGATTCTAGAACTTGTAAGAGACCACTGGAGCTCATCTAGTCAGACCTTTGAACAGAAATTCTAGGCTGTCAAGAGCACCAAGGCTTCCCTGGTGACATGGCTTAAATCAGGGCATTTTTCTAAGAGTGATTTTCCTTCTATCCAGACTCTGTCTTCCAAGCTGCAACCTGTGGTCATTGCCTTTTACTTTACTGTTTCAAAATGAAACAAAATGAATTCACAAGTTATTAGAAATCAAGGGAATGGTGCCCCGTGACTCCTGGCATGGTGTAAGAAGCAGAAAAGGCCTTGGCTCTGTGTAGGTGCTGTTCAGCAGTGGCTAAAACATCCCTGTGTTATCAACATTGCCTTCAGCGCAAACCCAAAACACATACCAGATATTATGATGAAAATTAACTCTATCCTAGCCATAATCAACACAATACAATAGACACATGAACTGTTTCCAGCAATGACTAGAAGGAAAAATGTGAAAACTATGCTCAGAGGTCAGAATCATTTAGCAAGGAAGGTGTTTTTAAAGACAGTAACAAAAATAAAACTTCATTTCTTGGGTTTTTTTCCTAACCTATGTTGAGAATTTACAATACTTGGAAAAAGTGTGTTTTGCTACACAGCTACCTACAAGCATGGCAGAAAACAAGCATGGCACAAAACTGTAGCAGGAGTTAAACAGGCATTTGGAGAATGTGTGTGTTTACTGGAGTGAGTGTTTAAATTACAGAACAATTACAATCACAGCATCACTGTTTGAAAATGCACATTTCTTCACCGATCTAAAACTATAATAATGTCTAGCTTTTCTGCAGCATTTATCTTCAGATTTCAAAGTTATTGATAGCAGCAATTACAGCTCAGCCACAGGCATCCCTGACAGCACATCTCTGTCTGTCCATAACCTCCTGGCCTAGAAGTGCTGAGACACTCTGCAGCTCTACATGCAGATGCTACTCACATCCCTGACAAATCCCATTCCAAAGCATCAGTGAAGGTTCTTTTCTAGAGAAGCATGAGAAAGTCAGAGAGGAGTCAATACACAAGGTGGTAGAGACTTCAGGAATGCAGGAGGCTGGCATATCTTCTTTGACAATAATACTGAATAGAGACATAATATTTGATGCTAGTAAATGGTGCAAAAATGGAATTATGCCTGATCCTTTCTATATTTTATTCTTATATCTGTTCTTTATAACAAAGGACACAAAATTTCCCCAAGCAGTTCTTCCACTGAGCTCGTATGATTTGGATGAACAAAAGCAATGATTTTTTGAGAAGACATCCTATCTTGATTTACGGGTTCTGAGTGAATTATATCAAATTTTTCACTTAGCCTTCTCTTTTTAAACTAAATACATAAAACTTCCTTAGCATCCACCTGGAAGACACATATTCCAAAACAGAAAACTACTTGTAAAACCTCTTCTGTGTTAATATCTATACATACTCCAATTTACTAGCTTTCCAAAGGGTAGAATTCACAGAGTACAGAGTATATTCCTGACTGCAATGTTCTGATTGCTACAACAGTAGTGCCTTTTCCACTTCTACTTACTTCTACACAGACACCTTTTCTGCTCTGAGACACAATGAATCCATGTTCAGCTCCAACCCCCTACCACCTGTTCTTTTCCAAACCATCATTTCCAAAACACTGCACTGCACCCTATCAGTTATTGATTGCAAGCAGTGGGACTCTACGTTAGCTCCTATGGTTTACCTGTGATATGGTGTATCACTGAAAGTGTTCAGCTTGCTTTGTAGCACTGCCTTGTTATCCACAGGTTCTCTGTTTAAAGTGAGAGTTTTCAGTCTCTCTCCACAAGTACAAATCAGGAAATGCTCCTTTGATAGAGCTACTTGGTATGGATCTCAACTGTAAGTGAATCAGAATTTAGTATCCCGGAGTGAGGCATCTTGGACCAAGTTGCAATACACATATATGTAAATGTATTATGAGAATTAATTTTATCTCACTAATTATGACTCAGATACTGTTATTTATATTTGAATCACACAGTTTTTTGTTCACCCTTGTATAAAAATAGATTTTCTTATCTATATGAATGTCTGCTCTGCTGGATATCTTCACATGACAACAGCTTTTCTTCAATTTACTTGCACACCTATTAGCAGCACCAAACCAGACATTCATGTGTTTTCCCAGTCCCTCATTAGGCATTCTGAAACTGAGTTGGAAATAAAAGAAAGTGGTATCCGAGAGTGCTTCCATATTTTCTTTGTTATTGAAGAGTGGGCCTTTTTAAAGAATTCAAAAAACCCAAAAGAACAGTGACAAGACATTTAGAAATGATGGTCTTCACAGAGGGAAAAGTATCTTGGAGGAGCTGTTAACTCACTGGAAGGTATGGTGTGATTCCTGGGGATGGTGCTGTGCAGGGGCAGGAGCTGGACTCGATGATCCTTTTGGGTGCCTTCCAGCTCAGCTTATTCTGGGATTTGCCAATATGTTATAAATGAAAGAGCAATACTAGTGCTCTGTTAAAAAGCTATTGATTCTGTAGAAAAATATTGGTTCCCTGGAACTTCAGCCCCTCTCAGCTATCAACCATATTTATCAGTCTTGAAAATAATTAGGAAGAAAAAATCGAAACCATTTTTCCTGAAAGTGTTTGTGGCTGGAGCATCCAGTAAAATTATCATTAAAATAAATTAGAGTTGTCAAGAAAAAAGGATATAGACTGAGAGTAAAAAAATACTGAATTCCAAAAGGCAGTGAGTGATTTGACAGTCCAATACCTTAATGTCTCATTTATGTGTTCATAAGATAACCAAACTGAAAATAAATACTAATCAGTTAATCTTCAACTCTTTTCATTCTGCTTTCAATTCAGAAATTGAAATTCAGAAAGTAGAGAAATTGAAAATTTCAAATCTGCATAGGAAGTTAAGTAATAAGAAGTACATTTATTTTTGCAAGAAATATAGAGATTTTGTTGTAGATAAAATAAGTTTGTACTGGAGTAACAGGAGGCAGAAAGGATGACCTGCAGTGCTTATGCATCACTAGAGCTGGATAAAGAATCTATTGTGGAATTGTTATTGAGATTTCACAAGCTGGTTTAGCACCAGAAAAAAAAAGGAAATCTTGTCTTTTATAAAATCTCCAAAATTAATATTTCAATGAAACTGGAGTAGGTTACTCAATATTTTTAAATTTTGAAAGGGTATGTGACTTCAATTTTCTACATACTGCATTGCAGTTAAGAATTAAAATAAAAGGACCAGTAATTTCTAAAAACCTTCTTATTGTTTGGCATTGCTTTCTCTTTTTTTTCTTTTTTTTTTTTTTTTAAGATGGTGAATTTATTTTAAATAAAACTAATTTACCAAGAATTTTGTTTTCTTCAGAATCTGTCAGACCCTGGATTTCCTGACTTAGAAACTTCTCTACCACTTTTTGAAAAGTTACCAAGTAAGAAGATCACCAACTTTACTTTTCCTCTGGGTAAGTTTCAAAACTTGTAGGAATTTTACAAAATTATTCAGAGGTTGGAAAGAGAGGTATAAACTTGATTAGTCCCTTATTTACATTCAGAAGCAAGTGAAAATACAAAATTTCAAAAAATAAGAGGGACAGGGAAAATATGACTGCTTTCAATTTTCTACTTTATTGCAAAAGGAAAAGCTGCTTGTTTTGCAGCCTGAGTGCTTCAGGGTATTTTAACAAGTTTAAAATTATCTATTCATCAGCTCTGGTAATTAGCTTTTGCTTTGCTTTTCTGTGAATTATTACTGGGGATTCATGTACTTTCATTGAGTTATTGTATTATCCTCCAGGTCTTCTGCTTCATACAAATGGTGCTCCTCTCCAGGTTCAATAATTAAGCTGTACTGTACAGTTGCTGCTGGTCAGATTACAGACTTTCCAGTCTGTGGATTCATGACAATTACAAGTATCAAAAAACCACATTTGAAGTGTAATTACAAGGATAATTTATATAATTACATTAACTTTATATATTGTGCTGAGAAATAATGGAATGATGAGGGAAGGAAAGGACTGCTTTGGGTGTCAAAAGGGTAGTCAAGAGTGTGATGTGGTATGGGCAGCCAAAGGGACAAAATGGAAGGACAGTATGAATGATAAATTACATGAAAGAAAGTATGAGAAAGGAAGTACCAAGAAGAGGAAAAGAGAGTATATAGAGAGGAATAATGCTGGAGATTATGAGAGAGCAAATGTACAGGGTCATAAATTTACAGGGAAGAACTCAAGGAATCAAAAGCATAGTTTAGCAGATGACAAAGGGAATCTAGCACATTAAATTAAATTATTAGCTAAGGAAGCAGATTCAGCAGCAGTGTCTGTTTAAAAGGAAGGGAATCAGTTACCATCTAAGTTAGCTACCTAGAGGAACAGAAAAGCAAACAGCAGGGTATTGATTCAGCAGATAAGTGGTGGATAGAGCATATCAGTGGAAGAGTTAGCCAAGCTAGTTAATTCATCGGGTACAATGGGAAGAGAGATGAGTCAGCAAATGGACAAATAAATAGATCAAGAAGTAGATTAGCAGTGAGACATAATGCCGTTGGTGAGAATTAGCTGTCAGAAGGCAGGTCCCTGGAAGTAGTTTCCCAAACATGCTTGGCAATGGCAGCCAGGCAGTCAGAGATGCCTGCAGGGATGCTGGTCCCTTGGCTGGATGCCTGGCTGGTGCTGCTTGGGGACTGGGATTGGGAGTGAGATGGGACACTAGGACTTCTGGTGGGAGAGAGGGAAGAAAGGGCCAGCAGATGTTTTCATCAGAGGAATACTCCTGCATTTTGAATCTCTTAGCTTACATATGTACAGCTTGATTCCTAAAGTTTGCAACAAGGCAGAGCCCCCATGCTATGGTGAAAGGGTGACAAATGGGAAACAGATGACTCCTGTTTGTTCAACCTTTTATGCTCACTTCACAAAGAAAAGGCTGTTCATTTTTCAGCCACATATCCTGTGATGTTTTATCCAGCAAAATGGAGAGCTTTGATTCAAACTACACTTCCTTTTTACCAGCCTATCCTTCCTCCCCATAGGTTTAGTAGAGAGGCTGAGCTCATTGATAAACTATTTGCATTAGAGAGTAGATGCACAAATAGTGTGTCAGGATGCCTCTTTGGTGTCTGAGGAATCAGAGAGGAGAAACAAAACTAGTTTACAAAAAAAAAGATAAAATAAATGCATATTTTAACTAGTTCCACCCACAGTTACTGTATATATACATATATATATATAACCACCTTTTGCAATGGTATATCCTTAATTTTAAGTTTTAAATAGTAAAAGGATTACTATCATTATTGGGAGGCTTTTGTGAAGGCAGTTGTATAATATGATGTACTGGGTCACCTGTTGTACCCTTGCTTACTTGCCTTAGGCAAAAGATAGAGGCTTGAAGGACAGCAGAAAGAAAGTTTTTGTTGATATATTTTAATTGGAAAAGCAGATAGACCTGACGAAGGACAGCTGAGATGTGAGGCTATTTCAAAGACCGGGAAACTAGAGGAAAAAGAATGAAAGGAGGTAGCAAGGAAAATGGAATCCTGGGGTGCATTAGGAACAGCACTGCCAGCAGGTCAAGGGAGGTGATCCTGCCCCTCTGCCCAGCCCTAGTGAGGCACATCTGGAATGCTGAGTCCAGTTCTGGGCCCCTCAGGACAAGAGAGACATGGAGACATGGCTCCAGTGGAGGGTTACAAAGATGGTTGAGGCACTGGAGCATCTCTCTTACAAAGGAAAGGCTGGGGGAGCTGGGGCTGTTCAGCCTTGAGAAGAGGCACTGAGAGGGGAGCTCATCAGTGTCTGTGAGTATCTGCAGGGAGGTGCCAGGAGGATGGAGGCAGGCTCTGCTCAGTGGTGCCAAGCAATAGGACAGGAGGCAATGGCACAAACTGATGCACAAGAAGCTCCACCTGAACATGAGAAAGAACTTCTTTACTGTGCAGGTGACCATACACTGGAATAGATTGTCCAGAGTGGCTGTAGAATCTCCAGATATTCCAAAATCATCTGGTCTCAATCCTGTGCCATTTGCTCTGGGGTTTGCCCTGCTTGAGCAGGGAGGTTGGACCAAATGGCTCAATGTGGTCCCTTCCAACCTGACCCATTCTGTGTGTGACACTGAGTTTCTAAGAGTTCCATTTTATGTACATATGCAAACACATAAAAGTGTTCTCCTGATTGTATTCCTTTATGCATATAAAGAACTCTATACTCCTACTGGACTGAAATATACAACAGATCCAGCAGTCCAGTTTCCCTGACACTTTGAAGACATTCATTTTGAAAGTCTTCAAAGCCTTGAACGTCTTTTCTTCATATCTCAGAAAGGGATGAGGCAGAGGGAAGCTTTGCTTAGAAATTAATGTCACACTACTTACTTGTTTGCCATTTGGACAGACTGAATCTTCAAAGACCGCCCAGACTTGGCTTCTGAGCATTTGTTAATAGAAATGGCAAGTGAAGGATGCCAGTGCTTGTTTTGCATCTTGCATACTTGTGTGAGTGCACAAGATCCTCTAGCTTCACACACACAAGTTGGCACCTTCTCAGAGTTTGCAGGTTTTACAGAGAAAGCTTTTGCCTTTTGTGTCTCATAAATTCATTGTGATAGTTTTGATATTCAAAAGAAATGAATGAGTGAATGAATGAATGAATGGATAAATAGCTGAATGTTTCATTGCTTTTACATATGGAGATTAATTTATTTTCCTTTATTTAGAATTCTTTTGGATTAGCGTCTCTTTTATTAGAATATTTTTCAACTTGCCTTTACTTTAACTGTACATTATAGTCAGTAGTTCCTCAGATTTTAGTAGGGCACATTTAAAGTGAGGCAGTAGTCTTGGTATGGAAAGACAATACAAATAAGTTCATTCTTTTGAAAACAATAAGGATCAAGTGAAATGATCGCTTCATTTGCTAATGTCACCTCTCCCTATTTTTTTAAACCTGGAAAGAGGCTGGTACTTTTTCATTGCTTTGGAAATGTCCTATTCTTTCAAACTGCCTCCAGAACTACAATTAGCAGTCCAGAGAGACCATTAGTGCTGCTAAGGTACTGTGTTTACTAGACTTACAACCACATTAAAATTTTGCTTTTGGAAAAATTTTGGGAAAAGGAATCACATGCTTCCTTTTTTTTTTTTTCTTTTTTTTTTTTCTTTTTTCTCTTTTTTTTTTTTTTAAAGTTTTTTAAGGTTTCTTTTTTGTTAGGGTTTGGGTTTTTTTATTTAAAGTTATGGAATTTTAGAATTTCTCTATTCTGTCTGCAGTCAGCAGGTACTTTCTCTTCTTTCACAGAATCAAAAAAGACTGCATGAATAACCATGAAGGGAATCTAACTATTAACAACAAGAGTAGTAATTGAACTAGATAATTTTTATGAGCTTCAACAGTAATTGACAAATTAAGTACAATGAGATTTATTAAAAAGTCACAATAAAATAAACGCAAGACTGAAAACTGCTGGTAAATATAACAACTATAAAATTTGATGTTGGCTGCAACTTGCAGAACTGAGCACAAGACAGTAAAGTATTTTAGTAGAGCTATGAGACAGTAGCAATATTATTAATGTGCACATCAGGAGCATGATTCACACATTCTACAGGAACTAAATTTTCATGAATTTTCATAAATTATCAGATTTGTATTGTTTAAAGATGAAAAATAAAGCTTTCTAAAGTTATGTTGGTAAACGTAGATATATTTTACACCTTGCTGGCTATATCTACAGTATTCCCAAAGAATTAAAGAACCCCAACGTCCAGGAAACAAATAAAGATGGAAAACATGTTTCTGCAATTTATTGCAGAAAAAAAGCTACAATAGGGCCACAGTCCATTATTCTTCTTCGTGACTACAATCACATGAAAACTGTATTCACTTACTAATGCATTTCTTGGATGTAAATTCTTTGTTTTCAGCATGGTTACATTCTAGTTTGCTTTCATTTGGCTTGAGAAAAGCAAAAGAAAACTAGATTTTTAAGTTCATGAGGAAAGGTTCTTACAAAATATAGGAATTTATATACACTTACCTCTGTAAATTTTGAAAGATGTGTCTATGCATACACACATAGTTTAACAATGTGAACTTTCTGAATGCCTTCTCTCTTTTACTCTCTGAGTCTTAGACCCTGGTGCTTCTCCTGTTTCAGTAAGGAAGGATAATCCAAGAGTAACGGAGTCTGGGGATCCTGGAAGGTCTCAGCTACATTCCTTCTCCATCTGCAGCTCCCCCATGACTGGGTGAGGAGTTCAGTGTCCTTTCTGGCCCTGCCTATTCTGCCTGACTGTTCCAAGGCTGTTGCCAAGCCCAGACTCATCCCCTCCCTGTGTCCTTAGCAGGACATACGTCCCTCACATGGTCTGGCCATCTTGCAGCCGTCTCTGCCATCCACATACACTTTTACCATCCAAAGAACAGTGTAAACTCATGAAGCACAAGGAAAAGCCAGACTCCCATAAGAAAAAGATTAGAAATTATAGAAGGCAGTAGCTGTGTCTCTACATGTGGTTATCTGCACTTTAGCCTTCTTTAGCAGCTGTGAGGAGTTCAGGCCCTCAAGTAGTACTGACCCTCTCTGTGTACCTAAGATAAATTACAGCTATGTCCTAAGTTTTCAAGCTTAGCTGCATATAAACAGAGAGTTGCTCCTTTCAAAATTTAGGCCTCAAAGCTTTTGCTCATGCACTTATTTTCAACCACCATGGAAAAAGTCTCTGAAAACACAAGGGATAGTTTCAGACTGAACAAGAACTATATATTCAATATATTTCTATATAGTTCAATATATTTCTAATGGAGGAGCAATCTGAACAATGGAGAATATGTTGAATGTAGTCAGAGCAGAGGACCAGCCACAGTTTCTGGTAAAGCAACTATCTCACCTTGCAGGGAGGTTCAATTCAGCTTCCTTTGTTTGCTTCAGGCTGCTCTTTTTTATCCCCTTTATTTTCACTTCTCTTATTTGCCCACTATTTGTTTCCTCAAGGTCTTGACTGCCCCATGTGTTGTATTTTTTTTTCCTTCCTACACCTCACTTTTATTTCCATCTGCTGATTTATACAGCTGTTACAGAGATTGCTGCATTTGCTTTTCAGGGATCATGTGTAATCTTAAAAGCAATGGGAGACCCAGTAAACTATGTTCATTAAAAAAAAAAACCTAAAAAGCGTCTTCACTGCATATACTGACAAGGGTGAGAAATAGTGTGCCATATATCCCTACAATAGACAAAGCTAAGAGTTGAATAATATCACCCTCTCAAAAAGGGCCCATTAGTGAAATGAAACCCAAAGCCTTGAATGCACTGAGGGGCAGTAGAAATTCTGAATGTGAATATGAAAAATGTGAAGTGTTGTTATAGCCAAGCAGTAGGAGGTCTAGAGGGCAAAATGCAAGTGGTAGGATTAATGCTAAAATAGATGCTGGAGTAACTGCAAGAAAACAAGAGCTTAAGGGACACAGATCTAAGTGGTAAATTAATATATACAAATTTGCCTGCTTAAGGGAATGAGAAATCCCTTCCCAATACTGGTTGAAAATAAGCTCTTTTGACTCAGTGTTTTGTAAAGATCTTTTTTACCCTTAGAGAAATGCAAACAGAGAAATTTAAACCTAAAACATTGCTCAGCCTAAGAGAATTGAGTTCTGGGTGAATGGATGAATGGATATAGATAATATATTATTCAGAATATTATCAACTTGATTCTTTGCTAAGGAGGAAATAAATACTTTTTCTTGAGGTAAAATGCTGATGTATTTGCTGAAACTGTTTCTGACTTAGAAATAAATCAAGTGAAACTATTTGGCCATGGCAAATATGTTTAATAACGGTCTGTACAAACTTGATAATATTCTTTTATGCTGCCAGTGTTTTAATTTATTAACTAATGTGGTTATGATGACTGGAAAATGAGTATGTAAAGTAGTTAAACAAGAGGTGTAGAATACATGCTCAAGAAAGTGGCTCTTCAGATTACTTCCCTCAGGGATATTCCAGATGCTGCATTACCATGCTTTTGCCAAGCTGTGTAAGAGTAAATAGCAGTTCTAACAACAAAAATATTCCCTGCATTTCTTAACTTCATTCTAAGAAGACTACTGATTCTCAGTAATAGTAAAATTTTCAGTATTCCTAAGATATAAGTCTAGTGCAAAAACCAAGTTTGTCTTTGACCCAGGGCTCCTTTTGGGACAGAGCACATCAGGGCATTTCATCCTTGTTGCTGGAGCTCAAATTTAGCCCAGAGTGACTTTATGTGAACTGGTGCAGACAAAGGGTATACCTTGTTTATCTGTACTAACCATGCCCTGGCTAGCCTGACTGCCAAGGGCAAGGTAATAAAGTTCAGAAATCCTGCCCAGACTTCTCTATGGACACTTGGGCTGTTGGCCCTTGTTAGCATTGGCTCCATGACAGTCACATCCTTGGAGAAGTACCTGAGCTGGTTTCAGGTTAGGTGGACTGCATTTAATGTTTTTCACTACTAGTCAAGATATAAATACTCACTAGAAAAACTTGCAAGTACTAAGAGAAGTTATCTGATACATTTAAATTCACTCCTGTTTACAGATGCCAGTTATAATCTGTAATGCTATTGTTTTTACTAATACACGAGGCAAGAATTATTCATGTAATATGTTGAAATATGCTAATAGTTTCGAATCATGAGTACTCTTTAGAATTCATATATTTGGGGCAATTCATGGGCAGCAGAGAAAAGACTGAAAAAAATTGTTAAATAAATTACTCATTGTGGGTTATTTCACCTGCTACTTCCAAATGTGAATAAAGAAATAAGCAGGTTTTCATTAATAAACTGGGGAAAAAAAAAAGAGGGTATCCAAATTAACAATTTCTGCTTGCAAGCATATTTCTGTGGTAAAATATCAACTAATTTAGTAGTAATCTGCAAGATAATTTCATTATTGACAAATCTTTGGAAATCTATATCCGTGTACATAGCACAAAAATATCTTCAATAAATATCAGTAAAGCACTAGTTGCTTTTTCATTTCATGTACAGATTTGTTCTATGACAAGCCATAGGGCAGAAGGTCTGTCTGGGTTATAGATAGCAAAACTTGCTTATAGATTTAACTTCCATTTCTTTATTTCCTTTTCTTTTTTATTCTATGTATTGCAAATCTTTGACTGACAGGAATTTCAGCGCTAACCTTACTTTTAGGAACTGGCAGAATAATTAAGCAACAAAAAGTATAATTGGCATTTTAGCAGGATATCTCGCTTTTATTGTGAGACAGGATTTCATAAAGAACTAATGATATACTTTCCCACTCTCAAAATCATGTCTTTGATCATGGCTGTCTACCACTGCTGATGTATTTTCTCTGGTCTTAGCCTTCAAAATCTGTCTTTCTCCACCAAGACGTCATTAAGGTCTTTGAACGTGGTGTCCTCCCTGATATTCTTCTTTATCAATTTCCACCTTCTGTCATTTCTGTCCATGTGTCTCTCATATGCTGAGATTTCTGGAATTTACTTTAATAATTTCTTCATCTTGGAAGTCATTCACTTATTGAATTGCTCTTGAGTATGTATGTGTGTTTCCATGAATAACTAAATACAGTAATTACAGAATGGCTTGTTTTAGAAGGGACCTTAAAGATCATCATCTGGTTCCAACTCTCCTGCCATGGACTAGGGAACCTTCCACTAGACAAGATTGCTCAAAGACCCATGCAGCAACACTGAAATTGCAAAGAACAAAATCAGACGGGAAGAAGTCCTTTAACTATGGAGGTAAAGAGTGTTAATGAAAGGGTGGGTTGTAGCATTGCTGGCAGAGAAAATGGCCATGCTAATACAGGTCCTTAACCTCCTGCAGAGTTTGGTGTGCTGCCTGTCTTGTTTTCTTTCATGTATTTTGATGGGTGTGCTATCACCTGGCAAGTTTGCGTCTACATCAGAAAGAAGAATTCAGAGCTATCAGAAGTGGGTTGAGAGAGGACTTACAAAATGGAAACATATTATTGATTTTCTTGCTTTGAATATACTATGAAGATAGACTGTGATGCTGCTTTGCTGGCACTTTTTGTTGTTTGCAGGTGTGAGATGTAAAGTTGATTGTTCTGAATTCATAGAAGGCTGCCTGCCTGACACAGGCTGCAATGTCCTAGCAGTTATCACATTATAATTATGTTTTATAAAAACAGATAATTAAAATCTCTACTTGAAAATGATATTAAATCATATAACACCCTCATAAAAGTAACTGATGGGTAGGCATCTAAGAAATACCGTTATAAACAAGAAACTTTACATAAACATGACCAAAACAACACAAAAAACCATATACAACATGAAAAGCATATACAATGCATAATATCCCCTAAATATGTCATGTTGGAGACTTTCTAATATGAAAATCTTTTTAAATCTAATTTAAACTTGTCTCTCTTCCTAGGACCTTCCAAGGCTATAAGAAAAGTGGCAAAATGAAATTAATGAAACTCTTATGTGAAATTCAACATTTAAACTAGAATATTAACTGGGATTTATTTAACTTCTAATTAATGTATTTCTTCATTTCTGTTTCTTTGTGATGCTCCATTAAATAATTGTCTGTCAGCATTGTTTGTTCACTTGGAGCTGAGGATTCAAAGCTGCACAAACTTTATATTAAGAAAATAGAATCAATTTTCAGTACTTCTGATTCTTGCTTAAAAAGAGCAGATTCCTTCGCCACACTTAAAACCTTCCCCTAGGTCCTCAAAGAGCCTTGCCATTATTGTCTTCCAATATATAAAACAAACAAACAAACAAACAAACAAAGACATATTGAATAGCCAAGATAAAAGCGTGTTCCTTGTATTGTGTGGACCACATCTCAGTTGTGAGGATTTGCCTTAGATTTACTTGGTTGCTGTACTTGTTTTTCTCCTGTTCTTAAACACTTCATTGCTGTGAGGGCTTAAACAATGAGGGAGTTTTAACCCCACAGTTTTATCTAGATAAAGTGATATAAATCAGTAGGATCTTGAGTTTCCTCCTCTTTTTTGGAATGGAAATTACTGTACTTTGTTCTTTCCTCTGGACCTTCTCAGCATAGCACAACTGTTTAATCACAACAGGACTTGTTATGCACTGGCTATCCATGGCCACAGCAAAGGGGGAAGGAATAAGGAGCGTTCCCCTGTGGCACACGGGTCAGGCAGAATCATAGCATGGATGTCTGGGGGAACACAAGTACTGCTCCTAATTGCTCTTGTGGGAAGCCGTGGTGGTCCACCAGGGTTCAGCCAGAGGCATGATGCAGCAGCTTTTATAACAGTTTCCATGTCACTGTGCATGCCAAGTGAGAGAACATTCAATTCACACCATGAAAATTCTTCCAAACACAAGTCATGCCCTCGAGGCCATGATCTAGCTCTATATAATTATTTCTTTACAGCTGTATTATTAACATACAACTTTCCTTATCCTGACTGGCTACTCTAACTCAGCTCCAAATGGTGATTGTGCTCTGAGTTTCCATGTGACCAAATAACCAGGAAATGCAAAATGTGCTTAGAGAAAGCGCCAAAAGAAGATAAAATTAAACCCATTTCCAAGAGCCTCCGTGAAGTGACTGGGATACAGAGAAGTATCAGAAGATACTGAGAAAGAGGAAGCACTTGCCTGGTGCAGTGCAGTCTCATGTGGATTGCCCCAAGCTAGCCCTAGGCTAACAGTACATCTGCACACACAGAAATCACACACAGAAATACTGTGAACCCAAAATCAGCCTTGGCAGAGTGATGCTCAGGCTTATAAGCACTAGCTCCACAGTCTGTGGGGCTAGTTTGCTAAGACCCTGTGCTGTGGCTTGACTGCTTCTGCTATGAATACTGACCTGTTCAGAACGGGTCTGACTTCATGTCATGGTAAAAACTCCCCCTGTAATTCACAATTAGGTTTGATGAGGACCCAGGCTCCCTGAACAGTATTCATTTATTTCGAGTACCACCAAGTCCTCTTGATGCTGACAAGAAGGCCATTAATAATCAGGGCATCTCTGTGCTAGAGGCTTCAGAGGAGTGGAGAAATTAGCAAGGAAGCTGTAAACAGTTTAGCTCAAGCATCAGAAGGGGTCTTGTCAAGCACTACAGATTTCAGCACTGGCTCACTTAGAGGTCAGATGCTCTGCAGTCCACAGTGCAAAGGCAAACTGGGTTCACATACATGAGCAACTTGACCTCCCTGCACTGCTCTGTACCCACCAATGCTGCCTCTCCACCATGTGAACTGCACGCACAAATCACAACCTACTGTTAAAATCTCTGGCACAACTTCCAATTTGTTCCCTTTAAGAATCTGGGACGGTAACAGAAAGTCTTGAAGTTGATTAAGTAGATTGAGAATTCATCACCCTGAACTCACACCATACTGTTTCATCCTACACTTAAGTGAAACATTTCTTGATATGTAAAATACATTCAGTCTTCTATGCTGGCTCTTACTTTTACGGTTGTGATAAAATAGGAAATACCAATCTTTGAGAGCATCAGCAGGTAATGGCCTCTTTTTAATCTTATTTTTCTTTTTGATTGTCTTGTCTTTTTTTTCTTGTACAAACTTGAGCTGACAAAAAAAAGCAACCTCTTCCATAACATAGACACTAGACACCATCATCACTTTTAAAAAATTTCTGCCTTGAGGAATCCTAATTTCTTTGTAGAGTAAGTGCAGTTTGTCTTTGACTTTTACATACAGAGTAGGCATGAATTACTTTAGGACTAAACCCACAAAGGAGCCTAAATCACAGGGGCTCTTCATTCTGCGTATTATATTGAGCTGCTCTTTTCCCTTATGCAATATCTTGATGATTAGCAAACACATTGAGGTCTGGGTCCTCATGACTGCTGGTTGTTAGCCTATAGGCTCTAGCTCACCCTCAAGCTGCACTGTGAAATGAGATCTCCGAGTACCTCCTGCTGCATTATTCCACTCCTCATGGCACAGAGAAATTGGGCCAAGGATAGTCTCTGAGCTCTACTATTCATAGCTGGAGAATTCATACAGAAAAATTAAGGCCAGTTCTTACCTAGTCTGGGAGACACTGGCCCTTCAATAGCATTTGCCACCCAAGGGATGCTGACACTTCAGGTTGAGCTGCACCAGCTCCAGCAAGGAAAGAGTGCAGGGACGAAGGAGACAAAGGGCCTACAGTTACTTCCCTGGTGGCTTCCTTCTTCTAGAGATACTGAAAGCTCAGCATCAGTCTCATCCCTCCCAGACTATTGCCACAGAAAGGCTTAGCATGAGGAAAATCTATAGAAGTGAGCCTGTGGGTGCCTTCAGAGTGTCATGGTCATGGTCAATGGCAGCTAATCTTAGCCTGACCAGCAGCTGCAATTCTTATAAAATTCATCTGGTTTTCTTCAGAATTTTATAGATTTTCCTTATAATAATTAAAATAATCATTATATTATAGAAACACTTTACAAGATAATCTCCTCTTCAATTTCCTTTAGTATTTTCTGGGGAATTACCATGCGTAACATAGAAAGTAGGTAATTGAATTTCATTTCTATTACCATTTTGACAGCCTGAACCCTTTCCCAGGGTGACAGATTTAATTTCTCACACATGGCTTATATTGTTTTAAAATGGCATAATAAGTGGCATGATATTGTTTCTTGCTGTGACATCTAAGTCATTATTTAGCAGTATAACTAAAGTATTTCTGCTGAATTGATAGCCATTAAAATTTTTAAGCAGAACCTCAGCAGGGACAGATTGATACAGCATCACTGGAATCATCTGTGCTGTGCTGACTCACACAAGCTCAGGATTTAACCTGTGGATATTGCTGTCACTTTTTTTTCCCTCTCACCAAATTTCAGCATATTTTTCTTATCAATGGTCTGGAACAAGGCATATAAAAAACCTTCTGAATTAATTATAAACCCAGCCCTGCAGCCCAGTGAGCTATGCAAGGGGTGATGTGTCATTGTCAATTTGTGCTGAAGACAATGGCAGCAGAAGGTGTTCTGCCTCTCTCCAGCAGCGCTCAGCAACTCATACGATTTAGGTTGCAGGAGCAAGCTTTGTTTGCATAGCTGCCAAGGACATTTATAGCTAATTTCAGAGACACCGATGCGGGAATAAGTCAGAGCATGGAAAAGGGGAATAACTCTAATGAATTCCTTTCCAACACAAATTTGAAGGCTAATAAGCATTGCATAATACTGCTGCTTTCAGTTCAAAATCAAGTAGTTTAATTTATCTCTGAAAAAACAAGCCTGTATTAGAATCCTCTACTGTGGATATAAATACTTGCTTTCCGTACAAGTTAATAGCTTTTCTGCATGCAAGGGTAGAGGAAGTTTAAGAAGGTCACAGTTTCCTACCAGCTATATTAAGAGACAGTGACTTGGAGGTGCCACACATCCTAAAATGGGTTGCAAAAGTTCATAGGAATCCTTTGATAGTGGAATTAACTTTTGTACTTCTGTGACAATGAATTTTAGTTCTCTTTCCCAGAGAGGAAGTTTCTCTCCTATTTGTTATAAAAAGGATGTGAAAATACAGGTTAACACAGACCAGAATGTCTGATAGCTAATCTTGAAAGGAAGAAGCCACTATAGCAGAAGACAGGCAAAGTCTGAAATAATTATATAGACTTAATAACTAAGCGTATTCAGGCCTTTACACTTGCTTTGCATTCTTGGTAACCTTTCTATGAAAATCTTTTTGCCTCAGTTCCTGAAAAGAATTTTGTGATAAAGCAATTATGTACTTGAAATGAAGCATCTATAATTTTTAACTCTTCAAGTACTTCAGGCACAGGATCTACAGCACTGGGAACTCTATTTCTATACCCATCACTTCCTCTTGAGCCTTTGGTACATACCTCACAAAGATCCTATAGCAGTACTCAGTGAAAACAGAAGCAAGGGCCAGCCTGTGATATTTCGCTGAAACTGTTGCAATCTTTTCTCAACCTGGTAAAGCAGAAGAAAGCAGGTAAAGTGATTATAGATGGGGAAGCAGCTATGACACACCAAATGAGAGAATAACACTGTGGGTTACTCTGTACAATAGTAATAACATCTATTTTCTCTGGTTATCCATGTTGTTGAGAATATGTCTTATGTGAGAAACTTCCTATTCCTTCCTCTGTAGAAAGTAAGAAAATTATTTAATATTTCACCAGAATCAATGCAGCAATTTTGTAAAATTTTGTATAGTCGGTGTGGACAAGGTAGGAAACATTTTGGGGAATGCTGGCAGAAATAATGGAAGCAATTACTAAAGGATGTACAGTGTAGCAATATTCTAGAATGTAATTGTAACACTGTCCCTCTGGCATTTTAAAGACTCCTTAAGGTACTGACACACTTGTCGTGTCAATCTACTGGAAGAGAATGAAAATGTGTGTATATTACTAGTTAGCCTCCTCTGGGGCTTCAAATCAATCTCCAGCAGCACCAGTAGGTTAATCAATGCTATTTCCCTAAAACTAAACTAGTTCTTGCCAGCAACAGATCTCTTCTGCCTTTATAGGTGGGCTACCTTGATTGCAGCAAATTGGACAGAGGGCTAATAAGGTTTTTGAGCTCACAGTAGCATATTTATTTTTACCTTAGGTTGTGCAAATGTCAAGCAAAACGGGCTATTTCCAAACCAAAAAAGCTGCAACAGAACTTCTTGGCCACTTTGGCTCACCTCAGACAGAAGTGCTGCCTAGCTCGCCTCAGTCTACCACTGCTGAGGTCAGGAG
Organism: Toxostoma redivivum; assembly: GCA_013397375.1. Classification (NCBI taxonomy): domain Eukaryota; kingdom Metazoa; phylum Chordata; class Aves; order Passeriformes; family Mimidae; genus Toxostoma; species Toxostoma redivivum. The sequence continues at coordinate 94,098 of VXBI01011942.1, forward strand.
GATTTGTAGAGGGCTTTTCTTGCAACTGGCAAAACACATCATATTTATAATTAGGGCCTGGTATTGCTGTGGAGGAGTTGGCCAAAAATGTTTTGAAAGGGAAAAAAAAAGGGATGAAATATATACATGATAAAATAGAAATGCAGTATCTTTGTCCTTTTATATTTTCTGGTTTGTAAGACTGTATCTAGCCTAAAGTCTAATGAAGTTCCTTTCTGAACCTTTACTAAGAAGTCCGGCATATAAAAAGTTATGCTATTCATAAGCCAAATTTCATAAAGAAAAAGTAAAGTAGACAGATTTACCTACCTACTACAGATGAGTCTGTAGTCAGAGACCTGAGTACTTACCAAAAATCCATGGCTTCCTTTCTTCAGAGCATTCAAACTCCAGTAACGCATCTACAGGAAAGGAGAGGGAAAAATTTAAACACTCAGTGAATCAAAAGGAAGTAGGCAAGAAGTGGCTGTGAAGTAAGTAGTAGTTAAGTGGATTAATCTGGCACAAAAGTTGGCAAGGATTTTTTCTGCTTAGCTTTACTAGCTGAAATTTGAACTGAACATGGAGCCTCCTGTGGCCTGTTTAACCTCCTGCGATCCTATTTATCTGAGACACTAAAATGTTCAGGTTCTTCTAAAGGAAAATCAGTAGCCCAGAAGACATGCCTACATGATTGTGGAGGAAACTATACTTGTTTGATATTTAACTGTTTTTCTATTATTATTATTATTATCATTATCATTATTATTATTATTATTATTAAATGAAGTCAAGATAAATTTCAAAAAAGGGTAATTTGAGCTTAGAAATCAAAACCTAGGAAATCTGAGAACAAAACATGTGGGGTTTTTTTAATTTTTGTGTGTTGTTTTAATTTTGTGTGTTTTGTAGTGATTTTGTTTTATTCTCAAAGGAAGAATGTGCTAAAATGAAAGCAAAATCATAGAGGGCTACAACATCCATGGATCCATATTTGAATGTAAACCTTTTCCCCGTATTAGAAACCACAGTAGTTCTAAGAGTAAATAATGCACGGTTTCCACCACAGTTAAGGAGTTGTCACCACAGTTAAGAGCTTGTCTGTCTGACCAGCGTGGCTGAGGAAGTTCACATACACCTTCCAACATTGAAGCCTGCCACACCCTACACTTAGAATCCTTGCTGCCTGTCCACCTCCTCTGATGAACTGGTTGGAGCATGGATTGCTCCTTCCTTCATCCCTTGAAGATGTCAGCATCGAGGAGAAAAGCATTACAACAACTGAGCAGAAACTGCCTTTTGCTGGGGAGATCTTTTCTTCCTTTGAAGGTCTTAGGACAGGAGAGCTACAAAGCACAATCTGGTTTTCTTTGTGAAAGCAATGCAAGACAGAGGAAAGAATTTACAATAATTTTACACCCAGACCTTCTTAATTTCTTTTTTTTTTTTNCTGCCTAGCTCGCCTCAGTCTACCACTGCTGAGGTCAGGAGGATTTGTAGAGGGCTTTTCTTGCAACTGGCAAAACACATCATATTTATAATTAGGGCCTGGTATTGCTGTGGAGGAGTTGGCCAAAAATGTTTTGAAAGGGAAAAAAAAAGGGATGAAATATATACATGATAAAATAGAAATGCAGTATCTTTGTCCTTTTATATTTTCTGGTGTGTAAGACTGTATCTAGCCTAAAGTCTAATGAAGTTCCTTTCTGAACCTTTACTAAGAAGTCCGGCATATAAAAAGTTATGCTATTCATAAGCCAAATTTCATAAAGAAAAAGTAAAGTAGACAGATTTACCTACCTACTACAGATGAGTCTGTAGTCAGAGACCTGAGTACTTACCAAAAATCCATGGCTTCCTTTCTTCAGAGCATTCAAACTCCAGTAACGCATCTACAGGAAAGGAGAGGGAAAAATTTAAACACTCAGTGAATCAAAAGGAAGTAGGCAAGAAGTGGCTGTGAAGTAAGTAGTAGTTAAGTGGATTAATCTGGCACAAAAGTTGGCAAGGATTTTTTTCTGCTTAGCTTTACTAGCTGAAATTTGAACTGAACATGGAGCCTCCTGTGGCCTGTTTAACCTCCTGCGATCCTATTTATCTGAGACACTAAAATGTTCAGGTTCTTCTAAAGGAAAATCAGTAGCCCAGAAGACATGCCTACATGATTGTGGAGGAAACTATACTTGTTTGATATTTAACTGTTTTTCTATTATTATTATTATTATCATTATCATTATTATTATTATTATTATTAAATGAAGTCAAGATAAATTTCAAAAAAGGGTAATTTGAGCTTAGAAATCAAAACCTAGGAAATCTGAGAACAAAACATGTGGGGTTTTTTTAATTTTTGTGTGTTGTTTTAATTTTGTGTGTTTTGTAGTGATTTTGTTTTATTCTCAAAGGAAGAATGTGCTAAAATGAAAGCAAAATCATAGAGGGCTACAACATCCATGGATCCATATTTGAATGTAAACCTTTTCCCCGTATTAGAAACCACAGTAGTTCTAAGAGTAAATAATGCACGGTTTCCACCACAGTTAAGGAGTTGTCACCACAGTTAAGAGCTTGTCTGTCTGACCAGCGTGGCTGAGGAAGTTCACATACACCTTCCAACATTGAAGCCTGCCACACCCTACACTTAGAATCCTTGCTGCCTGTCCACCTCCTCTGATGAACTGGTTGGAGCATGGATTGCTCCTTCCTTCATCCCTTGAAGATGTCAGCATCGAGGAGAAAAGCATTACAACAACTGAGCAGAAACTGCCTTTTGCTGGGGAGATCTTTTCTTCCTTTGAAGGTCTTAGGACAGGAGAGCTACAAAGCACAATCTGGTTTTCTTTGTGAAAGCAATGCAAGACAGAGGAAAGAATTTACAATAATTTTACACCCAGACCTTCTTAATTTCTTTTTTTTTTTTCTTAAATTTGAGGTGAAGTTTCTAGGAAATTCTGTTCTTATGTTAATGTAACATTAACGTTGATAAATCAAGTTCTCAAATGTCATGAAATGCAGAAGTCAGGCTCAACCTTTACTCTGGCTCTGCCTCTTTCTTAAAATATAGACAGTCTTTATGCTGTTATAAATTATTACTCAGACTACATAGGAGTCAGTATAACAAACTGGAGTTCTCTACAAAGGTTTATAAATAGCAAATGCATGACAGAAAATGCTGTGCAGCTGTGCTATATAAGGAAAGGAGCATTTTCACAAATGCTTCAGTATGTTCTTCCTTGTGTTTCAGTTTGGCATGATCAGCTCTCTGTCTCGATCATCTCTCTGTTACCATTCATGCAAGGAGATTCTGGATATCATTGGTATTGTGGAGTTCCTGCCCTTCACAGTGATACTGATATTCATGTGCAAATGGAAGTATTGATATGTGAATACAAGTATTCATTCTCCCTGCTAAGACTGCTGGCTACTGAAGATAAGCTTTTCTGGCCTAAAAAAATGGGAACACCTTGGAAGTAAAAAAGTCTTTAAAGCTTCTGCTTCCCAGACAGCCCTTACTGAACAGCTGTCAGCAGTGGCAAGATAGGACTCTGCCCAAGGTTGGATTTGTCCAGGATCCCACTTACAGTCAGTAAACACTGACTGTGATGACACCTATCCTCTAGGGTGGACCTTTCTTAGGTCACCAATCACCCCACATGCATCTTTCTTATTCCCTCTCAGAATTAAGCCCCTTCAGCAGAGGAGGTATGTGTTAAGGAAACTTCCCTGTCTGACATCCAGGAGCCAATCTGACAGTCACACTTGCACCACCTGAGCTGGCACCAAAGCCCCTTTGCAGCTGCCCCACCCTGGGGGTCACTGGTTTCTGCTGTATCTCTGGGTGTCCCTCACCTGGCTGTGACAGTCCCCTGAGCCCTCTGTTGTGCAAAGGGTTGGCAGTCCCCTGCCTTTTGCATGGGGTTTCTGTCATCCACAGCTCCATCTGCAGCTTGCACTGCAGCTTGCACACCCAGCCACCTGCACTGAATGTGTTCCTCAACATATATAATAAAAGGGGCGTTTCACACACATATGTACAGCAGTTTCATAGAAGGGGGCATGCAGGGCTCCATCTTCTGTCAGAACTCCATCCCAGCATCCGTGCTGTTTGAACCACACTGTACCTCAAGCTGGGAAAATTACCATGATAGCTGTTCATGTATGTGCAAAATACCTCTTCCATGTGTGTAATAAAAACCACGTTGTGCCTTGGTGGGAAACTGGCCTTATTAGCCTGAAACAGTCAGAAAGAAAAAAGAGAGGAGAGGCTTAGATGCTTGCAGCAATCAGTTCTGTTTTAAAAATAAAGTTCTTAAGAGATAGAGTATTTTAGAAGGCTGTTCTTTTATTTCCCAGCATGTGAAGGAATATAGTCTAAATGATATCTTGGATGTACCACATCTAAATATGAATGCACCATGTTAGAAAGAGGTAAACTGGTCAAGGTTATTACCCCAGATAACATCTACTGAGATTTATCAGGCTCTCAACAGCAATTTTCATCACACAAGTAAGCACAGTATTATGTCTGTGATTGAGAACGCTTGAAATTTTGATAGCTTTCACTCAGATTCTTATCTTTGGACACAAAGAGAAATTTTACAATTGTACTACTGCACAGTTGTCTCAGTTTTAAATAAATTATTTCAACTTTAGTTAAAGATGTAATGCATACTGCTTTATAACAAGTACCTGCTTCATACAGATTTTTGAGTGGTCTCTGATTTCTCTTTGTGGAATTTTTTTTTACATACTGTGCATAAGGATGTATACTCTCATTGAGGATATATTCAAGGCAAAAGCTTGCCGTAAGTGACATTTTTGCATTTTGCATCTGTATTGGAAACTAGGAGAGGGAAAGGCATCCCCAGGTGTTGTGAGGAGGTCACAGACCCTGTTCCAGAATGGCTGCAAGGTATCCCCTGGACTAGCCAGGGTGAGACCCAGTGAAAAACTGATGGACTCTACTCTGCCATCATCATACACTGGTGAAGAGAACGAAAGCCTGTGCATTGTGAGATGAAAGGGTGCTTTACCACTGAATTGAAGTGCCACAAATTACTTCCTGCTGCTACTGTGAGCACTGAGGACAACCTCTCGTCCAAGGCTCAGTGCTTTGGGTACTTTCAACATAGTCTTCATTCTAGGCATTACCCATGGCATGATGTAGCCCAATATGAACAACTCTGTGGCAAACTAAGTTTTTTTATATAAGTCTGTTGGCATAGCATAATGTTATATTTAAGTCCCCTTCCATCAAATGCTATTCTTTGCATCTTAAATTATTTTGGCCACTTTCCTTTCACATTAACTAGAATTAACATTGACATTGTGATGTATTGCAAATGACATCTGTAGGAGCAACTTTTTCCCCCAAGAGCTATATTTCCTACCAGCCATAACCTCAGAATTTTGGGGAATTATTATATAATGTTGTTTCCAATCAAAATAAATGTGTTCAGTTTTCCTATATGCAGTGGCATTAAATAACAGTTACACAGCTCAGACTTCATGCTAAATATGGTGGCAAAACTCCCACTGACTTCATGGGACCAGGATTTAGATCATGGGTGATTACCATTCATAGAAATTATGGGTTAACCTCTAAAAATAGGAAAAGTTTGGAGACATAAGTCTCCTAAGACCTAGAAATTTTAAACATTTCTGTCGCTGCTACTTATACTACAGTCTATGCTTTGTCTCCCTTTCACATGCTTTCATTAATTGCACAGAACTATTTGTAAATACAGTAAAAAAAATTGAATAATTAATGCTTATTTTTAGGGGCAATTTAACCAACAGGAAATAGAAATTTACTTACTCTCTTTCTCCAGAAAAGGAAACAAATCTTTTGAAGGTCTGCTGCCAAAGTAAAATCCAGAGAGGGGCTTTTGCATGTCTAAACACATGTGTACACAAATTTATGACTCCCTTATTGTTCCGCTAATTCAGAGGTGTCTAAATTCCCTAGTCTCTTAAGCAACATCCTATGTTCTTGTGCCAGAAAGAAAATGTTTCCAGCTGTATGATATTTGGTGTGCCTTTTTTTCACAAGATTATTGCTGGTTCCGGCCATGTCCCAAACTTTCCCTGTTCAGGTCTGACATTCCTCACTCTAAGGAATGAGCAATGTGAGAAGTTGCTTTACACAGAGGAACCCTGCACTAAGGAAATACTTAAGCCCTGACCCCATGCTGAATGGGTGAGGAAATTCTCAGTGCAATTACTCTAAACCCTTATAAAGAAAGAGACTTCCCTCAGGAGAGTGCCTCCAGGCTAATCCTTCCAGGTGTCCAGAGCAGTTTGTGGAGGACAGCATTACCAGACACAGGCAGAACACTTCTGGGGATTCTAACCTTTGAGACTGCATAAACTACCTCCTTTCTGCAGAAATCCCAGGAGACAGCATACCTCCAGAGCATGAGACCCTCCCTTATTTTTTCAGGCTTCAAGGAAAGCAATGGTCATTTGTTGCAGGCCCAAATGAACAGCAAATATCAATATCTCTTGCCTAACTCAGCTGCCCTATTTAGTGTATTGATCTGCCCTCGAATGCCCATTCCTATTGCTGTGGAACAAGGGAGGAAAAATAAGAAGCTTCACAGCATTTATTTATGTCAGCTCACCCCAACACCTCTCTCAACAAGAATTCCTCTTTTTTTTTTCTTTGCAGGGGTGCAAAATGCAAGCTGCATTTTAGCTTACTCACTCTAGCTTACATTCTGCTCAATGCTCATGAAAAAAAATAAGTGAAGGTAGAAACCTGGAAATGTTCCTGGAAAGGGCATATGGGGCATAAGTTGCCTGCAGTCCCACATGTCCCAGTACCTGCACTGCTGGATGAGGAAGAGCCCACAGCTTCTCTCCTTCATAACAGCTGGAATAATGTCAGGAAAAGCATAAAAACCAACAAACCAACCAACCAGCCAACCCCCAACACCAACCAAACAAAAAAAAAACCCAACAGATAACTTTTTCTCTTAGATTATTTGTTAATGAGATTACTGTCTTAGAATCAGAATTCTTTGTTATAACTGAGCAAACTTTAATACATATTTTTAAATGTCAAAAATCCCTTCTCTATCCAAACCAATTAATACTAATAATTTTCCTGTAGCAGTAGAAGAAATATCTGAGGCAATAAAATGCTTTGGAAGGATGCTTTCCTTACCAAAATTCATAAAATCATGAAGTGAATTCTGATTCTTTTCAACAGATACTTAGAGAAAATGGGGGAAAGGGTTACATTCAGGTGTGGCTTTTTCTCAAAATTCTAGGAATTTTACACAGTACACCAGATAAGAATTCATCCTTAAAACAATGCAATGGCTTTGCAACTAAATAATATTACCCATCTGGTCAAAAAAAATCACCACAGAAATTGTATTCAGTCATGAAAAGAAAAATCGGAGACGAAAACTGACAACATTTTTGTACTGGTTTTGTTCCAAAATTTTTAACAGTCAACACGAGGGACAGAGCATAAAATAGACATGAAACAATAACAAAACCCTCTGCATTATAATTAAAATAGAATCAATAGAGTGATCTGGGTTGGAAGAGAGATGTGAGGCTGACAGGTAGTTCACCAAGTCCTCCTTTCTCCCCTTTTTAAAGATGTATACAATATTTCCTCTTTTCCACTTCATCTAAATGCTGTTTTTCAAATATCATGGCAAGAGGCTTGGCAACTACATCAGCCAATTGCCTCAGGACTCTGGGATGCTTGTCCCCAGATCTCATAGATTTATGTACATTCAGGGTTCTCAGGTGGTCATGAACTTGATGTTCCCTTTCAGTGGGAGGGACTTTACTCTCCCAGTCCCCATCCTGCTGTCCCTCCATTCAAGAGGTGGGGGAAGAGAGACTGCCATTGAAGACTGAAGCAAAATTTTTTAGGTATGCCAGCCTTCTCCTCTTCCATAGTTATCAGTTTTCCAGCATTGTTTATGGGGGGAGGGTGTACACCTTCTTTGACCTTCCCTTTCTGGTTAACCTACCTGTAGGAGCCCTTCCTGTTATTCTTTGTGTCCCTTGCCAGCTTCAGTTACAGCTTTAATTGGCTTTGGCCTCACCCCATCTGTGCACCACTCCCTTCATTCCCTATACTCTTCCTAGGTCAACTGTCCTACCTTCAACTTCCTCTGCATTTGTTTCTTTCCCAGCAGTTTGACCAGCAGGTACCTACAGGTATCATAACAATTCAAAACTCAGAAATTAACGAAGTCTTTCTACAGGAAATAAAAATAAAATAAAATAAAATAAATTAATAAATAAAGAAAGGCACAACGGGACAGAACAACCAACAATATTTAAAGGGAATATTTCTTTTTAATTTACCTTTATATTTACCTTTATATTTACCTTTATAGCAAAAAAAAAACAAAAAAAAAAACAACCTCCAACCTATCTCCTTTTTATTTACTCTTCCTTAATATCCTAACATTCAGGTTTTGCAAAAGACCACTTACTAATGATACCTATGTGACTATAACTGCTTTTAGACATTACTTTGGATTTACCCTTGTGGTCTTCTTAATTTTAAATGGCCAGAGAAAAACCTAGTGGGTTTTCAAAATTCCAGCTACTGCAACAGGTTTAGAGACTTATCATAAAGTACAAATATGATAACTAATGAGGGGAGGGGCAGAATTAACTGTGGTGATGCAGCTAACTCTTTAAAATACATTGGGGTCTTCCAATTGAGGATGCAAAAACTCAGTTAGAAAGAAAAGGTAAAGGACCAGCATTTTCCACTTTTATCAATTATTGAAGCATCTCAAAAGTCAGTGGAGGCAAATAGTTTAAATTGTTGAATATTTAGTGTTACATTTTCTTTCTTTTTTTTTAAAACCATTGAAAAAATACTTCTAGCTTAAGTAAGTGTAAAAAGGTTCTTTACTCTTCCTGAGTCAGACCATAATGTGAAACTGAGCTCCAAAAGAACTTTTCACTTGGTCTCAACATGTGGTACACATTCAATCCACATTTTAACAGTATTTGTTAGACTTCAGTCAGTTTCTATGGGCAACAACCAGTTCTTCACGAATTTACTTTATCTTCTACATGCACCATAAAAAAACTAAAAAATTAGAATTCAACATCTCAACACTTTGGGATGTCGTAATTGATATCTCCCACCATGGGAGTCCAGATTTACTGAAAATTACTTTATAATAAAAAAAATTCTTGTAAAAAATTTCTATAATTGGTACACCAATAAAATTATTTTAAGAAATGAGGAATGCAGCACTGATCCTAGATTTTCTACTTTCAGGAAACTTCTGCAAAATTTACTTAGAAATTGCACTAAGATATTTCCCTGGAAAGCCACATATTTTGGGAGATGTAAACAGTTTGGAAGCTGGTCAACACAGGACAATTTCACCTTTTTTGTACATAAAAGTTTTCCTAGCCCTTCTTTCCAGTCTGCATTTATTCAGATGAAACAACCAGAATGAAGTTTGCCCAGGCAGGGAAGTCCCAAAGCCAGCATCAATCAGCTCAGCTCTATTGAAGTCAATGAGCTGAGGTATCCTGGCTGAGGTACAGGCCCCTAATCTCTAAAAAGAAATTTATATACACATTTGGTACAATAAAACCCAACAAAGCTGTGAAATTTCCATTTCCAAGTTGGATAGGTCTGTAGAGGCTGGTGATGGATGGAAGCAGCCCTGATGTCCATGGCAGGGAGGGAGGGAGGCAGGAAGGGAGGCAGGGAGGCAGGAAGGAAGGAAGGAAGGAAGGGAGGCAGGAAGGAAGGCAGGAAGGCAGGAAGGCAGNTCTGGAGTGCAGTGGCACTTTTTTCCTCTGCTAGAGCAAGGCCTCTGTGTGTATAAACAAACAAGCTGACACAGGGCCAGGTGTCCTAAGCCTTCCACCAAATACAAACTTTCATGTATTTATTTATTTATGCAGTGTCTGCAGTGCATTTAAAGGTCAGTATGGATTACCTTGACTTGATAGTGCCTGGAAAGTTCTGTTAACCACAAGTGCTTAACCTGAATGTCATGGAGCTATTGGGAAATTTTAACTTGCAAAAAGGCTCCTCTCAAGCCACTTTCCTGTATCCTCTGTTTAGAGGTGTGTCTTGGGAGTTCTTGTATTCCACATTCCTAGCATTAGTTTTACAAGCATGAAAGAACATCTGATGAAAGTGCTCTTGTAGTCCTGGCTCTAAAAAATGATACCATCAATTACAGGCCTTCTTGTGTCTGTTAATATTGATGTTTCTTCAGGTTTCAAGGTTTTATCTTGTTTTGGGGTATTTAATTTTAGTTTGGTTTTGGTGTTTTTTGGGTTTGTTGGAGTTTTTTGCCTCTTGCTAGTTTTGCTCACAGAGGTGACAAAGGAACAAAAAAAAATTGACAAAAAAAGCCACAATAATTCTTCATTAGTCTGTGTTCTCATTTACACCAGGCTTAATTTGAAAGCATACGTGATTCACATTGTGCCAGCATAAAGGATTACACAGGTGCAGGGCAGCACAAAGTCTGCCCAAAAACCAGGAATGTTCAGCTCATCAGCAGTTTTTAAAATTTATTTTCCAGCAAAGCCACTCTTGTATAGCTTGTAACATCAGGAAAGTCTCACTAAACTGCTTAGAGTTTGGCATAAATAGCTGGATCACTGGAGATTCAAGGACTGAAAGCATCCTGGAAAGGAAATGGAAGGAATAATTAGTGGTATAATCCACTAAGTGTTTTTAAATCCAAAGGGAGAGGCCCACTGGGAGTGAAAAAATGAAGGTGGTATTTATGTGCCTGAGAGATGCAGTGGAGGCGGTGAGCTGAGAAAAGTGTTTGTTGGGAGGGGGTGGTCAGTGATGGCTGAGTCAGGGCCTTGCATGGGGTAGCTCTGGGTTCACGGGTGTTTAGTGTGTATCCCCCCACCAACATTCCTCTCTTCATCAGACAGGAACATCAGAGGGATCATGGACAGTGGCTGACAGCCAGACAGCAGTCTGGCTGCTGGGGGTTGCTTGCTCTAGGCAAACCAGGACCTGTCTGGGACCACACAGGCAGGTGGCATCATGATCCTTCACCAGTTTGACCTGTTTTGCTCAGATAATATACCACTCTACTCCTCAGTCCAAGTACAGACTAGCAATAAAGTCCTGCCTCTTTATGTTCCAGTTGAGAGGGTCTCTATTTTCTCAACTCCTGTTGATGATTTCATCCTTTTGCTAATAGCTCTATTCTCAGACCCCATCTAAAAATTCTCTAAAGAAAATCCCATTCTCTTTCTTGAATGCTTTCCCTTTGACCTATTTTTCTGTTCTCTGCTTTTATGACTATTGCCTTATTTTTCTTTATTCTGCATACCAGATCACTATTTCAGCTCATTTTCTTTTACTTTGATATCTTTTGCTCATTCTCATAGTAAATGTCATATGCAAGAACTGTTATTTTGGAGTCCAGAGTCTCTTAACTTTTCATCAATGTTCAGTGTTGCAGTACTTTTTTCTTTATTTTTTCCAACTCTCTTTGCTTTCCATGTAATTAGACTGTTCCTTTTCTCTTATGCCTTCATTGCCCTAAAAATCCCTGATCGTATCTCTCCTTTGCTCTATATCACTTTATTTTTTGCATTTGTGCTGAACTCAAATAGAGGATAAATTCAAAGTTGCCCTCCTCCACTCCAAATCCTTCTCAACATGCTATATTTTTGACTCCTTTTCACCCAGTTGTGCAGTCCTACCCTATGCTTTTTATTGAACGTAATAATTCTTGTTTTTACAAACTTTGTTTTACCCTGTTTGACCTCCATTTTCTCATTTATGCAAAAAATATTGCCTTCATATGTGAGTTACCAAAGTTACAAGTTCTAATACCAGCTCTGAACATCTTTATTCTTGTATCACCTCTTAAAATATTTTAATCAAGTAATGAGAAAAACCTTTTCTATTTAAGTATAAATAGAAATCAATTAATGACATCTTGTAAATAAAGGGCTAACATGTGCATTAGGCAGAATAAGTTTGTTATAAGACAAAATGGCATTTTGAGATATCCTTTCATTTTATTATGAAAAGGGTACTTCGGTGACTCAGGTTCCCAGGATTACGAATTGACAATTGACACCGAGGAAAAAAGCAAATTTATTCTACTTCGGGCTTTTTTAAGCAAAGCTCTAAAGATTCTCCCTGGAATTGTTGGACTTGAGACTAAACGAAAAGTTAAAATTTATTTTACTTGTTCCTAAGCCCCCGGAGAAGACACAGACTCTTCATATTTGTCACTGTTTTGCTCAGTTTAATACATATTCTCAGAGAAACCTTTGCCTTGGGCCTGGCAGAAGGGATGGTCATTTCCCAGGCCCAGCCAGTGACACTGTGACCTGAAACCGAGATCCCAAGTCTGGAAATGATTCCTCTTAATGCAAAGGTTCTTCCCACTCCAGCCCAAGCAGCAGTTAAACACTTTTAAGCATAGCAAACAACTTCAAAGAGGCAGCCTCACTGTGGAGTATCCTGCAGCCTAGTTTTTTTGGAAAACCCAGGTAAATACATCATTCCAGATACCTATAATAAATCAGGTGGGATCTTCTGAACGTCAGCCCGAGCAGCCACTCCCTGGGGTTTTTGCTAAAGCTGAAATGCCTGAACTTAACCTGGCCCCATCCATCCTGCCCTGTTTGTTGTCCCTCGTGCCGGCTGAAGTGCCACGGGGCAGCCAGGAACAGAGCAGTGGAGCGCTGGGCTTTGGAGCACCAGGCAGGGGGGCTTGCACACCAAACCTCAGGGCCAGGGCCTCCAGGTGTCTGTGGAGGTGCACAGGGGCTGAAAAGGAGTCTGATGGTGCTCAAGGGCTGTTCTTAGGAATCTAAGTTAGCATGTAGGTACAGGCATCCTGAATGTGGAATAATTCACCAAAATGGCCTGTTTTCCAGGATGCTAAAGGCTACTTGACAAAGCATGATACTTTAGTGTCTTGAACTTGCCCTGATGTACACAACAAGAATCTCAAAGTAAAAACATTTCTGGCATGGTCATCAGCACTTTTAAATAGGGTTTGGAACAATCAACATTTTGTTGTGTTCCCAGAAGACAAGCCTGTTGCTTTCTGTTTAATGAGTGCCAGTTCTAATACTGTGACTGTTTTTTTTCTGAGCAATTGTGAACACCCACCTAAAATCTGAGGATGTTGTTGTTTTCAGAAAGCAATGTTTCTGAGGGAAATGAGATGTGGTTTTTTTCCTCTGGTCTAACTTGCTCAAAAGAAAATAAGTGTTGAAAGTGTTTTAGTGCTGTAAGTATAGCTCTGGAAACCTAACACTGGTACTGAACTTTTCCACCCCATGAAAGGGGGATTCTCAACCATAAAGAATAAAACTTGTTTTCAGGTTAACAATGCATGCTGAGGATTTTTGTTGCTGGAAATTCTCTGAGGTAAATTCCCCTGAGAATAAAGCACACACTGGAAAAAGGACAGACTGAATAATTTTTCTGTATTTACCAAGTAATTGAGTGTTTTCTCAGTGTTTTGAAAAGTCAAGTAGTTATATTGTTAGATTTTGCTAGTCATTGACTTTGGGATTAACTGATTTTCATATACAGTATTTCTCAGGTTCTTATGACTTATGTGTGGTCTGTATTGATTTCCTGTATATTTAATCAAAATTTCTCGTGTCAGGTGTTTTTGCTGTCTGATAGTTTCAGCAAGAAGTAGACTCATCATAAACCTATGTCTCCTTAGAATATAGCCCTCCCTTCCACTGGTAATAGTAATGTTATAAAATAACAGTGATTAGTCTCTGTCACTGTAAAGCACTTAACCCATTTTTGCCAATCCAGCCTTAGTTTCCATGGAAACGGAAGATAGTAACACAGACAGAAGACAGAAATTTTTTTATTTTTTTTAATTTATTTATTTTTTGGTGGGTTTCTTTTGTTGAATGTCAGCTGTCTTCAAACTTCATTCACAAATCTCTCCTTCCTCCACTTTTTTTTCCCCTTAAACCTATAGATTTTAGGGTTCAGGAAGATTCAATCATCTGGTTTTTGTTTGTTGCAACTGCTTTTAAAGAAAATTTGTGGCCACCAAAATTTAACAAGATGATAGACTTGGACATTGGAGTCCTGAGTTAATTCACAAAATTATCTGAAGTCATTTTCTCAGAGATAAAATGAAGCCTTAGTGGAGCCTGTTGCTGTTGTAATTTATCAGGAAAGATAAAAGCTATTATCTAGATTTCCACTTTTATTATATTAAGATACAAGTGTAAAGATGATTAGAAGGATACACAGTCAAATTAGATTTGGGTTACTATGTCGTTAGAAGGAGGGTTTTGGCATTTCTGAGAAAATGGAGATACTTTTTTAAAGCCATTTGAAGTATAAGAATATCTCACCCTACTGCATTAAGGACTCTTGAAAGGATATCTTATCAATTAGATTGTCTTGAGTTTAAGTGAGGCTGAGAAAGCATGTGTTAAAATTCTAGAAACTAAATTAAATAGATCAGATCAAATCAGCTGTCTGTCTATGTAGACAAATATTTCTAAAGGTCAGAAAGGTGAACTAGATACAAAGCATTATTTAGCACACAGTAATGCTAAAGACAAGTATTATATTCCAAGAATAAAGAAGCTGAGCTTCTTTTCCATACAAAGCTTGTTCATGAATAAAAATGTAATTTTTTCATCTATTTTCTTCTTACCAGTAATTTTGTGACAAAAGCTATGGGTGACAAATGAGATACCCAAAATAACCAATTCACAACATTTCCTATTCAAAGGATGACTGATCATATAAATCACTTACAGAATAGGCTGCCATGCTACACAAACAATGAGACAGGCTTCTCTAAAACAGAGGAGACTGATTGCTCCTTGTGGTTTTATTCTTTTCTAATTTGGAAATATATAAGAGATAGAACAGAACATGAACAGAGATGAATAGGGAAGGTGAAAAAATCCACTTACAACATACTCTTTCCCACTACGTATTTTTAAAAAGCATTGCGGCCTGTGGAAGCCAAGAAGGCTCATAGGTTTTTTCATTACCTCTCTTATTATCTGTGTTGTGTACTATATGGGAATGCTCACTGTGAACTCATGTTTCTCTGTGACAGGTATAGCTGTTCCTGCCTTGAAAAGCTGATGACTTTGATTTCAGTGAACATCAACTCAGAGCTCAGGTGCTGTGATTTCTCTGTTATTGTTGTAAAGTTGTTTATTTCCATCCCTGACAGGGGAAAATAAAGCAACATAGTCAACATAAATATGCATTTTTTTACATCCCCAAACAATAACTTATTTTCATATCTGTGGATGTTCCTCCATAAACAGAACGTTGTGACACTTTATCCTTGTTTCATCACTCCTAGAGAAAACCATCATATTACAAGTCTGCTCAGGCTCCCAGTGCTCACTGGAGGCAGCTGCTCTAGGCACAGCAGCACAGGCAGCCCAGCACTGCAGCAATGCACAAAGCAGCACAGCCTCTCTACAAGTGGCAGTTTTGAAATACCTCAGATTCTTCCTTTGTTATCCTAGGGGAGACTTACAGAATGCACAGCTCTAGACTTGCCTTCCCATTCCTTCCACCACAGTGCCTTCTGCACTTATCAGAGTCCCTCTAGGCACCCACTGATTTCTGCATTCAGTGAGGGTCATGGTGCTGCCCAGGTGCCAGCAGTGGAGCAAGAGTCTGGCTCAGTACAACCAGACCTCTTTGGCACCTCCAGAGATGCCTCAAACCCCAAGGGTGACCAGGAGCATAACTGAGCACTGTGACACTGGCCATTTCTCAGATGTCTTGAGCAGCTCCCTGGCCTCCACAGCAGGTGCCACCGAGGTTTAAGCAGCTGTTGGCATTTATTTACATCGTTAGCAGCATCACTTTGTTAACACAGTCATTCTCATTACTGATGGGATGCTGCCTCTCATACTCCTGTCCCTAACTGCTTTAGTCACCCTTCAACTGTGCATCAGAAGTGAAATAATTGTAGTTTCTGACAAACAAAGTAAAATTTGTCTCCCAGATTTATTAATACAGAAACAACTATCTGACTAATGTTCGAAGATTTTTATTTTGTTATACCGTTATATCCCCATGGACTTTTTACTGGGACCACCAATTAACTTCACAGAGACAAATGAGAAACAAAGATACGTTTTTTGCTGCTGTCACCATGGGACCCATTTTAGTTAATCAGGTAACAGGGAAACCTTCCAGGTCTTTTTCCCAATTCTCTCAGCTGTCTAGACCCACAAACTTGATTTTACCTGAGTAAAGACTTCATCAAATATATTTATTTTCTTCCACAACAACTAAGAATAACAGTTGGCTCAGCTAAAATGAGCCCAGAGTTTGACATTGGTGATATCATAAAGGGAACCATCCCTGATCCAATTCTTTCTTTTCACATTTCCTGATTTACAAGAAGTAGGATGCCTTTAGGAAGTAATACCATGGTATCTTTACAATAATTGCTGTGCAGCAGTATTACAGAGTGCAATTTTTGGAACAGATTCTTATGGTCTGTTCCCCCAAGTAAGACAAAAGCAATTTATAGAAATAAAAGTCTAAAGAGGATTTGAGAGATTACTTCACCCATTTTTGCATCAAGGCAAAGTGGGATTGTATGGAACTACATGGTGGCAGGCAAATATGACACAATGATGTCCATAACAAAAAATGCTAAAGGGAAGTGCATATCACATTATAATGCATTTTCAAGTGTTTCAGTGACAGTTTTTATCTTAATATTATCACAGACCTGATACACTAAAACTTGTACTGTTTGGTGTAGGTTGTATTTTTATTTAGCTAAATCTTAATGCCAGGGAAAATATAGCTACAGGACTTAATAACAAATAATACGCAGAATGTAAATTTAAAACAAAGGCAGCATCAGTGATTGAAGATGTATTATTTGAAATAATTAATAATTTTATTTGTATATTGTGAGATATATATGTATTTTATGTATTTTTCTGCTACTTAGTTTTGAAAGAGAAATTAGTAAAGCAACTTAAAATCAAAATTAATGCTAAGATTTAGGTTTTAATGCCACCATAATTTTTAGATTATAATAAATATAAAAATTTCTAATATATCTGTAAAATAAGCTTGTATTTGATTGCTTCTTATTTTGAAACCATGATATTTTACCTGACAAGTACTCAGTACTCTGATTCCTTTTCTTCATTATTCTTGTTTAAAGTACTTACAATATGAATGATTATAAATCTCTGATGGCTCAAAGCTTATCCTACAAGGGTTTTAAGAGAGGAATTTCAGTACTGTGTGTTACGAGAACAGCCTACTGAAAACTCATGCCAAGTTATGAACAATCCTTCCCAAAGGATATCAACTTTCCATCACAATTCCCTTGTGATTTTCAGAAGTCAGTACATGCTTTAAATTTTGGCTCTGTGAATGATTTTGTTTTCTGTTCTGGCTTGTGGGATCCATTTTTCATACTCTTCTAACCTTCTTGGGTAAACTGTGTGAAAGATAATTTAGGCTGGCAGCTCTCAAATACTCCACCCAATACATTTCTGCAGCACCTGTGCTCTGTCCTTGCTCGATAATCTACTTGCACATTTTAACAATTAGGCATGCCTCCATGATTTGAATTTAGAAAGGAGAGGTGGGTTTTCAGAAAGTAGGACATCTACCTGCACAGGGAGGACTGAAACACTAATGCTTAATTGCTAGAAGCAGCCCTGATTAGTGGGAGCAAACAGGAAAAAAACAGCAGGTGGACATCTAGTGCACTTTCCCTATCTCTACCTCTTCAAAATGTAACTTGCAGGCAAAATCTGTAAACTGAGTAGTAAACCTCCCATGTCCTAATAGATCATGATGTGAAGAACACAACACTTTGATTATTTCCCTCTATGTGTAAACAAACTCCATCTTCTGTTCCTGTGTATGCTTAAACTAAAAAGGCATTTAGCAGTTCATAAGCCAGAAAACTTGACCATTAGTTCCCTCACTGCTACAGTAATGGTGTCTTATGTGCTATGAAATTACTTCTACAGGAGTCAAACTACAATTTATAAAGAAACTCTGTGCACATAGTGACAGGCAGCAACTATCAGAAGAGGAAAAAGAAGGTTGAAGAGTATTTGCCCTCTGAGTGTGATATCAGCCAGCTTGGAGCAAGTGTCAGAAGTGTTGACATATCACAAAGACATTAATTTCTATCTGAGGTAGAACAATTCTGAGCTCAGTTGTTCTGCTTCCAATTTCCCTGCACTGAAGGTTGTTGTGCCTTTATTTTGAAGAGTGTATGTCACATTATTTTATTTCTCTCTCCACTTAGTACTTAGAGATTTGTGACCAAATCATCATTTTAGCCTAAGATAAAATATTTTGAAATTAGTTAGGCACACTTAATCTCCCCCAACTTGTCCTACTTCTTGTGATGCAGCAGCAGCAGCAGATCCACAGCTTCTGAACTGCCCTCTTCTCTCATGGAAAATCTGCTGATGAATATGAAACAAAATGTAAATGAGAATTACTGTGTTGTGCTTCTGATTGCTGCTCTCTAGTTTGTCCTCTTTTAGGCATCCCAGGGAAAAAAAAGCATGATAACATGTAAAACAAAGTATTCTTCTTGGGAAAATAATTATAAACAAGTATGATCTTGCTAGGCATTAGATTTCTTTCCTTTTATTCCTTTTTACTTGCAGAATTTTTCTCCCATAAGTTGCTAGGAAACACTAACAACTGGGTATTTAGGAAAAACAGAAGAAGGTGCCACGCTCAGGGGAGGAGCACATCTGTTTGCACTTCTCTTACCTGGGAGTTTCTCTCCAGAGGCAGAGATACCATGAGAATTGGGCAAGTAAAGGATGGGCTGGGGCACCTGTAGCTCTCTCTTGGCTTTGGAGGAGGACGATCGGAGCTGCTGCTTGGGGATGGGAATTTGCTGCAGCTGTTGGAGCCCAGCCCAGAGCTGATGCTTCTGCCGTGGGGTGATCCTCTTTGCTCGTGAGAGCAGCCACTGACCTGGGACTTTATTAACACCCACCTCACCAAGAGAGGGACCCATCTCCATCTGCTCGTGTTCCCGAAATGCTGAGCCCTCTGTTCCTGCCCTGCCTGCCCTCACTGCCCTCCGCTCCTTCGGCATCACTCTGGGTTTCTCTGCTCTGCAGCCCCACACTGCTCTGCCTGCTGGGACATCCAGCAGTCCCAGCTACTGCCGTGCAGTTTCTGACACATCTCATCCACCAGCCGTGGTTTCTGCTCTTTCCTGCCGTTCCATCTCAGTGCTCCTCAGAGTCTTGGGGATTGACAGCCCCAGGTTGATCCTCCATCCTTCCCTCCTCGGACAAGAAGACTGTCATGGTCCCTGGTTCTGTTTGTCATTAATGCCATAGTTGTTATTGTTACTGTTGATTATTGATGCCATAGTAGTTACTGTTTGCCTTGTTCTACATACTAGTAAAGAACTGTTATCCCTAGTCTCATATATTTGCCTGAGAGCCCCTTAATTTCAAAATTATAATAACTTGGAGGGAAGGGGATTACCTTAGTAAACACCTGTCTTTCAAACCAAGATGGATCTGAAAAATACTGAGGAAATTATTGGCAGGTTTTAGATGTTTTTTAAAAATGTTTTGGTAGTACTATTGGAGTTTTCTTCAATCTTTCTTTTATTTCTTCAGGCCTGCCAGTCTGTAATTTATTAATGGCTCACAACCCAAATGGCAAAAACAAACTCAAAAAATAAAACTGAAATAGGTACTTCTAACTCACAATAAGAGCATCCTGTAATTTTAGATTAAATTAAATGTTTACAACTATTAATAGGCTCCATTAGTGAGCAAAAAAATTACTCAAAAAGTCATCAACTGTCTACAAACTGACATATGTTTTGCCTAACTAATTTAATTATCATTCCTTGTTAAAGTTGTTCAAGTAATTAAACTATAATTCAAAGGTGAATCCTTCACCTTCACCTTTGATAGAGCATGTCCTTCATGTTCCATTTACATTTTGTTGGGATCAAAAGTTATTGTGGCTATGTTTGCCTATTGTCTCTGTTTCTACTACTGTTTCCTTTTCTTTCCTCAATTGTCTTTAAAATATGTCATAATTTTATACATAAACATGTATTCATATATATGTATATATATATTTATGTATATACATAAATGCAGAAAACAAACTTTGGGCTATTTTGCTATAAATGTTCTATTTCTGATAAGCTAGCACACTTTGATGTGGTTTCTTTAAGTAATAATTTCAGAATTATGACTTTTAAAAAATCTAAGAAAATATGGATTGCTAATCAACTTTCTGGCAGGAAAGAAAGAAGAAAGATAAAAAACAAGATTTTACCTTCAGAAAGGAATTTTTTTTCTTTTGGTTTTTAGAATATTTGATTTTTAGAAATAAATTTTAAAATATACTTCATATTTCTAATTCTTGTTTAGACAAAGAGTGTTAATTGGTTTTCTTTCCAGAAATCACCTTCCATGCCATGAGAACATATGTAATATCAAGCATGTACTTGCAACTCCCTGAACGAGAGGCTCATTAATAGAGTTTTAAAATTTATTAATTAGTTCTTGTAATTGGGCCATCTGTCACGAGAAGATGAAAAGCTATGTGAAAAGAGTCACTCATTTGTGAATTGGGAAATACTTTTTAGTCTTTTTACTGTTTATGTCCATATAATTTCCAAAGAGAAGAATTTTTCCTCTGGNCTGCCTGCTGGGACATCCAGCAGTCCCAGCTACTGCCGTGCAGTTTCTGACACATCTCATCCACCAGCCGTGGTTTCTGCTCTTTCCTGCCGTTCCATCTCAGTGCTCCTCAGAGTCTTGGGGATTGACAGCCCCAGGTTGATCCTCCATCCTTCCCTCCTTGGACAAGAAGACTGTCATGGTCCCTGGTTCTGTTTGTCATTAATGCCATAGTTGTTATTGTTACTGTTGATTATTGATGCCATAGTAGTTACTGTTTGCCTTGTTCTACATACTAGTAAAGAACTGTTATCCCTAGTCTCATATATTTGCCTGAGAGCCCCTTAATTTCAAAATTATAATAACTTGGAGGGAAGGGGATTACCTTAGTAAACACCTGTCTTTCAAACCAAGATGGATCTGAAAAATACTGAGGAAATTATTGGCAGGTTTTAGATGTTTTTTAAAAATGTTTTGGTAGTACTATTGGAGTTTTCTTCAATCGTTCTTTTATTTCTTCAGGCCTGCCAGTCTGTAATTTATTAATGGCTCACAACCCAAATGGCAAAAACAAACTCAAAAAATAAAACTGAAATAGGTACTTCTAACTCACAATAAGAGCATCCTGTAATTTTAGATTAAATTAAATGTTTACAACTATTAATAGGCTCCATTAGTGAGCAAAAAAATTACTCAAAAAGTCATCAACTGTCTACAAACTGACATATGTTTTGCCTAACTAATTTAATTATCATTCCTTGTTAAAGTTGTTCAAGTAATTAAACTATAATTCAAAGGTGAATCCTTCACCTTCACCTTTGATAGAGCATGTCCTTCATGTTCCATTTACATTTTGTTGGGATCAAAAGTTATTGTGGCTATGTTTGCCTATTGTCTCTGTTTCCACTACTGTTTCCTTTTCTTTCCTCAATTGTCTTTAAAATATGTCATAATTTTATACATAAACATGTATTCATATATATGTATATATATATTTATGTATATACATAAATGCAGAAAACAAACTTTGGGCTATTTTGCTATAAATGTTCTATTTCTGATAAGCTAGCACACTTTGATGTGGTTTCTTTAAGTAATAATTTCAGAATTATGACTTTTAAAAAATCTAAGAAAATATGGATTGCTAATCAACTTTCTGGCAGGAAAGAAAGAAGAAAGATAAAAAACAAGATTTTACCTTCAGAAAGGAATTTTTTTTCTTTTGGTTTTTAGAATATTTGATTTTTAGAAATAAATTTTAAAATATACTTCATATTTCTAATTCTTGTTTAGACAAAGAGTGTTAATTGGTTTTCTTTCCAGAAATCACCTTCCATGCCATGAGAACATATGTAATATCAAGCATGTACTTGCAACTCCCTGAACGAGAGGCTCATTAATAGAGTTTTAAAATTTATTAATTAGTTCTTGTAATTGGGCCATCTGTCACGAGAAGATGAAAAGCTATGTGAAAAGAGTCACTCATTTGTGAATTGGGAAATACTTTTTAGTCTTTTTACTGTTTATGTCCATATAATTTCCAAAGAGAAGAATTTTTCCTCTGGTACCTGCCACTTCCACTCAGAGGAGATATGTACCAGAAAGGCAGTTGCTGTTAGGGAAATACAACAGAATGTTCCAATTTCACATTGTTTCTTGAAGGAAAAATCCTCATTCTGAATCAGAGAATCATATAGGTTGGAAAAGACTATTAAGCTCATTGAATCCAATTCTAAATGGCCAGAGGCAGAAGTTTCACAGAGAAATTAGTGACATTTAGGTGATCAACTACTATTTAAAGATACGAGCCATGAGTTTATCCTCCCAAATATGGGGGAAAAAGAAGACAAATGTTTTAATGTTTTGCATTACATAAAAAGTAGGATCAATCTCCTTTAAAAAGAGGATCGATCCTCTAGTAACTTTGTTTCCTAGCTGTTGGGTTTTAGATACTCACCATATAAAAGTTGGTTTTGTTACAAACTCCTCAGAGTTTCTTAATTCCAGATCTGTAGATATCAGAGGAATGAAGAATTAATTGCTGCTATCCTGGAGAAGAGCCTCTTAAGTGGGAAAATATCCCAAGTTTTTTAGCAAAGAGAAATGTTTCAGAGCACAACTGCTGGCTGTGGTACATTGTTTTTATGGACATCAGAGCTGTGACAAACATGTTCCTGTGCTGAAGGAAGCTTTAATGTTGGGGGGTTGGTAGCCAAAACCTAGTGAAAAAATTTTCCTGAAATTTTCAACCATCTCTGAACTTCTTGTTCCCAAATTCTCCACTTTATCTTTTGTCTTGCACTGAAGCTGTCATGTTCGTTGCCCAGGCTGAATTAAATCTTCCTGCAGTTTACAGCTTGTAAAAATCTTTGAGGATGTAACTATTAACTTGAGGGAAATAAACATGGAGAATGGCAAGCAATCAAAATGAGTATTTCAAGCAGCAATTCGCATAAACTTCGTGTTGCAAGAGCTGAGTGAAAAGCTTCCATACTTATGGCTCCTGCCCAGCAGAGTCTAACCCTGGTGCCAGGGTTTTCTGATATTCCTTGTACCTAACCAATATCAGCAGATAACTCCCCAAAGACAGTGTAACAAATCGTGCTCTGTCCATGATAAGAACGTGGGATTTTAAATGCTTAGAGCACTAACCTCCACAGTTTGGTCAAAGGAAGCAGGCTTCTTGGCTGGTAGCAGTCCTGAAGAAGTGACATAGAGAGCTACTAGAAGGAATCTGGTGTATCTACAGTCATTTCTCCTGGTTCTAAAAGACTCAAGTATCATGCATCAGTACTTCTGTTTATGCAGATCATCCACAGAGGACTGATGGCACTTTCATTAGTTGGACAGTCCAAAAAATTTAGACTTCAGTGTCAACACTGACATGGATTTTAATAACAAAACTGACAGTTTGTCATATTTGTCGTAGTAAATCACCCAATACTAAGCCAATAGAAACATTAATTACTAGTATATCCTCTGAAGCAGGTCTCCAGAAAAGTGCTTCTTGATAGTCATTTTACAGCAAAACATTCCGCAATGAGATGACCTCTAGAACTCTCTGGAACTCCTATAAAAAACAGAATTTAGAAGACAGAAGCTACTCCTGGAACAAGGTAAAAATGTGGATATATGTTCATAGGCCAAACAAATGTCTCTCTGTAAACAGTACTTTGGGAGAGGCAATTTAGGATTATGTAGCTTCACTGTACATTGCAAAGTATTTCAAGCAGACCAGGGAGCTGGCTGGAAGAGAAGATGGGAATTTGGCAAGCACTGTACAGGCTATCTGGAGCCAGGAGTATTTATCATGGTCACATAATTGAAGGCCTAAAAAGTATATACATGCAAATGGCATATTAAATTACAAATCAATCCCTAAAAAAGCAGTTTCCAGGAATTTTGAGAATTGCAGATATATTGTTGTCTCAGTTTTTATTACCATTACTTGTAACAAAAAATATCCTCAATCATAAGCAAAAAAATGGTATTTTACTGAGGTTTTTTGGTGTACCTTTCAGCTACCATACCTCTTTTCTAAAAGATTGTAAGAAATTTCTTACAGGAGGAAAAGGTATTAACTATTAATGAGCTGAGACACATATATGAACCAGCCATGTGTAAAGCACTTGCTGTTGTGGTGACCACAGTCCTGTGTGTTGGTTTGCAATACACAGATTCGCTTTCTGTGAACTGACAGGTGAAGATCTAAACTGCACATTCAGTTAACAAGGTGTGCTGGAGCAACAAGAAATGACATTACCTTAATCTCAGCTACCCCTGTCTCTTTTCCACAATCAGTACTGTTGAAAAAAAGGTTAGTTCAGCAAATGGTTCTTACACTATTGTCAGCTTCCTAGGTTTGGTTTAGATTTAAAATTAGTACATTTCCCATCTCTGAGTGATTGCAAAGAAAATCTGAGAGACGAAATCCTGGCAGCTTACAGAAATACACACACATACACATACACAAAAGGAAAATAGAAGGAAGCAAACATCATCCTTGCAATTACATCTATTTCTTTTTATACCAAACTTTATATTTCAGATCTTGGTTAAGTTGTATTTTGGGCTTTTGAAAAGCTTGGTGTTTAAAACAGGATTGTTGCTGCTTCCCAAAAGGGTTACTTAGGAAGAGGCATCAGTAATGGCTGCATGAGAAGAGTCTTGAAGCATGGGATAGCAAGGAACAGAAAATACCATGGCTTGTAGTGATTAATGGAGGTTGTTACAGACTCTGAAGACAGGGAAGTTATGTAAGTTTAAAAAGTATAAATAAATGGCAGGAAAAAAGGAAATAGCTCCAAACAATGACAACTGCAGGCAAAGCCTGAAATCATTGCTTTATGAATAAACCTGCTGCTGCTACGGCTTGCTCAGTGTCTTCTTTTCTTATATATTTGCTCTGACACAGTCCATGCTCAGAGTTTGCATCTTTTCCTTCTTCAACTCGAAAAAGAATCCTAATGGAATTAATGAGATCATATAAGGCATTTATTATGCTATAAAACACTGAAAGCATCTTTGAACATTTATGATTTCTTTTTATTTGAAGATATTTTATGAGAACATTACCAATGGGCCTGGTAGGTTTAATGTCTCAGTTATTTACCACTGATTTGGTGATGAGATTTTTGTCTGTTTGGGTTTGGATAGGTTTTTGGATTTCTTTTCTTAATTTTTTCAGATGATGTAGAGGAGTAAGGAGAAGGAACTCCTGATACAAGATAGATGACTTTGAAGCTATGATAGAATGAATGCTTGGAAAAAAAATATGACCCATAGCAAAGAACTTAAATTTGTGTAACTATCCTAATCACTCTCTATGTTTCCTGAATTTAGTATTGAGGATAAACTACAGGGATGAACTTTCTTATTACAGGGTGAATTTTCTTATATTCTTTGCCTCGTGAATATTCCATAAACACCAGTTTCTACCAAAGAAGTTGTTTTATCCACCTTCTCATTATGTATCCAGCAAGTTACTTAAGTACGTGTTATCTTTAATAACTTTGTTTTGATGGATTTGGTTATAATATCCAGCAGCTTCTAAAAATGTTCAGGTACTTGAGGGCTTTGTTGAATGAGGTGGTGAAAGCATGCAATTAAGGCTAAAAATATACTTAATGCAACTTAAGCAGGAAAATTGCCAAGAAAGAGTTAACAATCATCCTAACTCCTATATGCATAATAGCACTGTGGGGAGGACAGGACTCGACATCTTGTGATTTACCACAACCATAAGTCAGCTCTGAATGCTGCAATGGAACTTGAGTTTTTTATGAGCGTACTGCTGGGCCTGTGTTCATCTGTAATTGACCAACAACAAATGCACCTTGAGCCTACTAATTGTCTAGGGTTGTCTTACATGGCCTGTGTCTCAGAATAATTGAAAGCATTTCAAAATTCTTTTCAGTTCAGAATAAATGGTGTAATAAAATATTCTAGTGATTACACAGTCATTAACTTCCTTCAACTATTCTTTCCACTTTAGCAAATCTTAACTATCCTGCCTCTCCCCAAATTATCATGGATTTCCCACTTGAAGTCAGATAGAGAAACACTTTATAGGATAGCATGAAATTATTTAATTTGGTTTTATTGCATAATTTATTTTTAAATCCTGAAACATGAAGGTACTCTCATAATTTTATTTTCTTTAAGTCTGTTCATTTTAAGAGAGATATCGATTTTTATCTGTTCTCTGCATTCTCCTACAAATAGATAAAATAGCTGTGTCTCTCCATAGAATCAACTAGAGGGTTTGCCTTTGCATGAGCAGTTGCATGAGAAAAAGAAAACACATTTTTTCAAAGAGAGGGTTCCGTTGGTTCGTTTGAAATTATTTTTTCATATTCTTAAAATGACCTTGCGCTATAGAATCTCCTAAGCTCCAGTGCTATACATCAATATCATGCTAGGGCAGAGACAGACTGGCAGCCATCCTGCCTCTTGCTGCCAAAACTTAAACAGATGCCTTACAGAAGGCCCCACTTCAAGATGAAAGTCACTGCATCCAGGAAACAGAAGAGGCATTTGCAAGTCTGGTACTGGGACAATAAGTCATAGAGTATCAACATCTTGAGTGCAATAAATAACAGCTCAGTAAAATCTGCAGTGATCTGACTGTGCCTTCTAGAGGTTACAACAGGACTATCAAGGAAGTGCTAAAGATTTCAGTGCCCTGAGTCTTGCAGTACCAGAAAACCACAGCAAAGGAAGGGATGCAGGTTGTACACCTAGAATATTGATCTGTGTTTCCTAAGCTCTGTGAATCACTATATCATATCACAACACTTTTTGCTTTTGTGTTTATTTAGAGGACAATGATGATTTTCATAGTGATTGCTCCTATAAACAGTGCACCCAGTAATCAGCCGTGTAAAAAGTGGGTGAGGTTTTGAGTCTATAAAGGCGCATATTATGGAATCTAAATTTTATTACACACAAATGAAAACAGCCGTATCATCCAGATTTACAATCACAAATTTTCTTTGTGTAATTAAAACACAATTTTCTAATTACAAGAGTAGAAAATCTGGCATATGAGCTTTTTTCCAAATGCATTAACGATATAGTAAAAACTGTGGTACATACTGACAGGCAGAATTTGATTACTGGAATCAGCTATTTTACACAAAGTCTGTCTCCCTGGAACTTTATTTCAAGAATGAAGTATCATTTCACAAGTGGTATAATTTTATGGTGTAATAAACATTGAAATTGTAAATACAATTTCTGGAAAAAGCTCTTTTTAATGTTGCTTGAAACATTTACTTTTTTCACACATAACTTCTTTTTCTAAAAATCTCATTTAAAACAAAAGTCTGTAGATTCAGCCCCTGTGTGGTTCTATGACTCTACTTTCTCTATGAGTAAAAAACAGGAATAAAGGAGCAAAAAAATACTAGTGCCATTTGAGACTATTAAGGCCTACCATTTATACATTTCAAGACCTATCAAATTTTAGAGCTTATCAGAATTATTTTCTGTAGTAATTTAGAATAGATTTTACTAGTCCCTCTAATCTGGATCTTCAGTCAAACTGTGTTTTCATAGTGCCAATATTTCACTGAGAGTATCAGTCGCTGCTCAGTAAATGAGGATTGCTTAAATGTCTCACTCTTCCTGGACACTTTGCTTTTGGATATGCTCAGTTAACTTACTTCTGATCCTGCAGATACACTAAATAAGAATAGTACTTGCTTTCCAAACTGTCAACATAACAGAGCTGTCATTCTAGGTATGACTCTGGATGACACTATAATATAAATACTAAAACAGAAATTTCTGTAAAATTCAAGAAGTTGTAAGAACTTAGCCTTTTCTTGATGGTTGCTTGAATGAAAAACTGCTTGGGTCTAGCTGGGGACTTGACTTTCATTTCCATGTTTCTACTGGCTTTCTGTTCAAGGACTTTTGGAGAGAAAATGTGTACCAGAAATCAATGTCAGCATTTCAGTCAGTGCCTCAAAGCTAGCCTCCTGTAGCTAGGAATCAATGATGTGACCAAGATACGGAAACAGAGCAGCTTTTGCCAACTAGGGTCACAGCTCCTACACATTCCCTGCACTGCTTCAGCTTCACCAGTATTTAAAGCTTTGATCTGCCTAACTCAGCTACTTATAACCTCTTATAACTCACTCAGTCTCTGTGTGACAAGAGCCAAGCAGAGAGCAGTGGTCATGCAGAGGATATCTCCCACTTCCTCTTTTCCATGAACACATTAACTCCCCCCCACCTTCCTCCAGCACCTTATTTTGTACTCATTTTTGGAAGGTGATGGCAGTCTTCCACCAGATAGATTTAGAGTGTCAGATCAATTCACTAGGTATCAAGGATTTCTGAGACACTAGCTATAAATGCGACATCTGCAATGATTCTCTGCTCACACAAGGTAGAAAGTGCCTGAACTTGTAGTGGAGAAGTGTCATGATTCATTTTTCTTCTTTAAAATTGGCAGGGAAAAAAATAAAGTGATATAGGAAATGGCTGATACCTCAAACAGCTGGAGTACACTATAAAAGAATTTGCACTAGGCTGGTCCCAGCTACACAGAAACATGTTCATTCTAGATTCTGCTAAAATGAATAGAAGCACCCAGTAACAGGCAGACAAGAATTGAATGTGAAAGTGAGACCAAAAGCCTAACCAGCTTAGAAATAAAAATATTTTAAGGTCTACACAAAACAAATTGTGTGTGGAGTTGCTAAATGCAAATACACAATGGACATTCAAGGAGAACGTACATGGACGTGATGCTAACAAGCAAGAGGAATTGCATGGACTTAGTGTCCTGAGTCACCTCCACTCCTGCTACTTCCTTCTTTTTTCTGCCACTATTAAACTGTGATTGAAAATCAAGTTATGTCTTTGCAGTCTCAGAGACAGTCAAGACCACTTTGTGACTTCAGGCTCTTTTGCAATTACTGTCATCGAGTCCCTAAATTCAGAGATACATGAAAACTACTGAAACAGAAAAGGTGTTCCTGCCAGTTCTACAAAGGGCAGATGATCAAGTCATAATGATCCGCTTCTCACCAAATCCAGTGCTCTAATGGCTATTCTGTAGAAAGCTCAACAAAAGAGATTGCAAGATTAGAGAGAAGAGGCAAAGGCAAATTTTGAAGTCTTTCATCCTGTTCTAGCTAGTGTGTGTTTCAGTTTGAATAGACAGTGCTCAGCTCTGTGATACTCGGATGTCTGTGAGCAGTCATGGTGCTATGCTGATAGCACAGACTGCACTGAGCCTCACTCAGCCAACAGTAAAGGCTTAATCTTAGGTTTTGCTGTATGTCTGCTCAGACTCATCCTTGTGCTGGGTCTCTAACTGCAGATCGAGATATCTTTATTCTGCTATCAAACAAATCAGAAATCTCAGCTACAAATCTTCTTGGACCTCAGGCTCTGAGATAAACATCCAGTCCATTGCAGTGGTTTTAATTTTGGCTTGGCATTGGATTTTGTTACAGAAGATTAAAGATGCAAAATAGTTCTCAGAAGAAGATTTGAGGAAAGACTATGGCTCCATCCTAATTTTATAGACATAAAAGTTCACCTCATTCAAAGTCAGCAACACCTCTCACTAAACAGAGTGACAACATTTTCTGACTTTGAAAAACTTCCCAAAGGAAGCTTGGTGCTGTAAAGCGAACGTTCCCTGCCCCAATGGGCTGTGCAGCTCTAAGATTTGCACCCTGCACTCCCTAGGGAACTTTTGGAGAACAATGGTGCCATGCTCCAGCTTGTCAGAGTCTGGGACATCCCTTTGGGAGTCCAGAGTTGCTGAGACCCTGGTCAGGGGGCTCTGAGACCCTGGAATGATGTCCAAAACATCTGTGGGTTTGATTATAGCCCTTGAAACAAATTACCAGCTTTATATGAGAACTTAAAAGCCACAGAAGTTTAAGTAGTGTTATCACAAAGTGAAAATATAGATTTTAGGATTTTTGGGAATAGGGATTTTAGAACACAAGATGGAGGAAAAAGCACGCGTTTGGTCTTTCTTTCTTCTTCTTCTTCATCTCCATTTTCTTTTGTGGAGTTGGCACTTTTGGATTGGTTTAGAGTAGAAGTACACTGTCTAATATAGATGATAGTAATTGGGAAATAATTGTAAACATAATGTAGGTAGTTTTTAGTATAAAAAGATAACACTGCCCTGAAGGGGCAGAGAGTGTGCCATGGCTGCCCTGCAAGACAGACCTCGCTGGGCTGAGAGAAAATATTACAGATAGGAAAATAATAAACATTCTTTGAGACTGAAAACTAAAGGGCTCTGATTTATTCCACCTTGGGCACACGAACTGCCAGACAAGAACTTTTACACATCTCAGAGAATAAAAAATAAACAAAACAGATTCCAAGACAGCTAGAGCTGGCTGGGAATCCACCAAAGCCCTTCAGGCTCATAAATGGGGCCTGGATCTTGGCCTCCTGCAACCCAAATCAACATCCCAGCCATCCAGCTATCACTTCTCCAAGATGTGTCTTGCCTGATTTCACCTTCTTGGAATTCATCTATGGTTGAAACTCTTCAGTGGACAGGTATAACATGGTCCTCCTTTTTTCACCACCAGTGCTCCACCACCTTTGCAGGAGGCTTAAACCTTTCTTTGCCCTTTTCCTGTTCCTTTCTGCAGAATAGTGTAATCTTTTTGAAGGGGAATAGTCACCTTCCCCTTTCTGTCCAGGCATCTGGACTATTACCCTTGAGGCACTAACCTCTCTCAGCTTTTGTGGGTCTTTGCCCCAAACTAGAACCATAATATGAGTCACCATGAGAGGCAGAGAGCCATCAGGACAATGCAGCAGTACCATCCCCAGCACTACCATTTTATTGTTGTTATCCCCTGTGCCACACAGCCACTCTTTCAGAGGCCTCCTCAGTCCTGATGCTAAAGGGACGCCAAGTCCAAGCCTCTCACAAAGCTTTGAATATTAGCTAGCAATGGTGATATCAGGACCTTGGCACAGCAACCAGGAAATGACTTCTCACAGCTTCAGGTAGCTGATAAGAGAAGGGGTGTGAGATTCTCTGTGGTGCCTAAATATGGGGGTGAAAGTAGCAATTAGGTGCCCATTTGTGGACTGAGTTCTCAGAACGCAGACTCAATCAAATCACTAATAAGAATAAGTTTAAATCTTGCAGTTTAAATTTACACTAATCCAGCACAGTGCCCTCCCCAAGCCAGACTCCTCATGTGCTTAAGTTTGGGTATATGGTCTCTAAGCTCTTTGTAGAATCGGGATCAAGAGAAATAGCTGGAGATGACAAAAGTGCTCAAAAGCAAGTACAAAGCCATTATTAACATTGAAAAAGAAGAACCTATATAGAGAAAGAAAAAACCCCACCCCTAGGGCATGTTTAAAAAGGCAACAAGACAATAGTTTGGACAATAAATACAGAATTCACTCCTTTTAGTGATTAATGGAGCAGATTGATGTCTGCTTGCTAGTTTTGCTCAAGACCAATTTCTCAGCTCAATCACCACTATATTGTGTTATAAGAATCCCAGGGGAAAGCATTTTTCTCATTTATCAAGATTTCAGCCTTTGCACATATGAGGTGTTACAGATTTTTGTAAATCTGTTCTTTTAATTTCTGTTTTGATCTAATTATGCGTTATTAGTTGACTAGGTACACAGTAAATTTATTATTTTTTCTGATAATGCTAGTTTTTTCAGAAACATCCCCACCCAGAGAAAAAGAAAATCCCCAAGGCAGTAAATACTAGACAGTGAGAAAATAAATTTTCGGGAGGTTTTGGGTTGGAAAAAGCAGACCTGATCCAGAGCTGACTACTTATTATCCA
This sequence comes from Toxostoma redivivum, assembly GCA_013397375.1. Lineage (NCBI taxonomy): Eukaryota > Metazoa > Chordata > Aves > Passeriformes > Mimidae > Toxostoma > Toxostoma redivivum. The sequence continues at coordinate 126,041 of VXBI01011942.1, forward strand.
AACCCTCTTGCAGCCCTTTATCAGTCTTTTAAGCCTGCACCAAGCAATGGATGTTTGATAGCTGGTTATAAAAATTCTTACTTTTCCAGATTAGCTGTAAACCACTTTTAATGTATTCCTTCTGTTTGCTCATACAGCCAGTTTTTATTATTGCCACTGTGGAAAGAAATTAGTTTATCTGTGAGTACAGATGTAGTCATTTGCAGAGATGGCAAACCAGAAAATAATTGCTTACCAATGCTCTTTCTTCTATTTGCCCTCTTTCAGAGAATTCCTTCTGGATTTATAGATGTGATCATGGGTCACTGTTAGAACTGAATTACAAAAATCCAGTAATCCTCTCCTACATAATCACAGTTACTCCCCACTGATCACCGGGTGGTTCATGGGTTGTTAGATTGTTCTTTCTAAAACTTACTCTTTACTCTTACTCATTCACAAAACCTGACCTCACTGCTCTAGCAGACTGGTATGCAGTGGTGCATACCAGTGTTGGAAATGTGCAACTTATCTTTTCTTATCTGTTTTACAGGTTTTTTTCCTATTACCTGCTGGAATAGGAACAACTGTTGCAACATAATTAAGACTCCTTCTAATCAGTTTGTTTGTCCAAGCTACCTGCTAACATCATATATAGACAAGATAAACAGGCAATTACCATGGAGAAAATTTGCTAAACAAAGCTATAATTAATAATAAATGAAACTGAGTTCCCAACTACTTAAGTACAGTAGTTATTAATTATCATGTGGCCCCAAGCTATTTGTGTAGAGTCTATAATTTAAAATTCAGCATGATCTCAGCTGTACTCCCTGAAGCCTTCAGAGTATCTTTTGCATAACTTTAAAATCAAATATGTTGGCTGTGAAAGTTTCTGCTGTCTTCTGCCCCAAATCTCTGCATTATAAGGCCAAGAAATGCAATCTTGTGTTTATGTGGAAGAAATTACAACTTTTAAATAGCTACGTAGAAAGTACCAGAATATAGCATGCAACTCAATTAGATCTGGTTTTGTCACCTGTCATACACAATCAGCCTCCAGCTGTGCAATAAGCAATTTGGAGGTAGCCAGCATAGTCCTACATATTTTTCACTTAAAAAAAATACCAGCAGTCCTGTTTTCACCACCAGACAGCTTTGCCAGCCAGTTTACAAAATCCTACATAATTTAAACTCTTATTACATACAGTATAACTTTGGAAAATTAGATATTCTATATAATGTAAAACCAGATCTCTTTCCCACTAGAGGTGACAGCATCATCATAGATCCATGGGCCACGCAATGCCTTCAAGGTTTATGTGCTCACCCTAGGAGGAGGATGAAATACCAGGCTGCTGGCCATACTACTCACACATTTTTACAACAGTACAGTCTGGACCTCCAAGATTATCACTTGCTTCCACACCTTGATTTCTCACCGTGTTTCTTTCAAATGGCTCCAAGAAGTCATAAGTATTCTCCTGGAGGCTTAACAAATTTAGAACTCAGACTACTGACAGGAGGTTGTGTGTTTTCAGTGACAAAGACCAGACATTTTCAGAACAGGCCTGTTCATATTTGCCTGGTGACATAAGACACTGTATAACTCTGCTGTAGAAGGGAAAACCACAGCATCCACACAGGCCAGACCACTGGCTCTACTCACCACTTTCTGCAAGCATACCCAAGATCTCTCTCCATCTCTCACTATCCTGGGCTACAGAGCTCCTACTGCAGTTCCCAGCAAATTAAGTTCTTTTTTAAACTGCATTTATTTTAGTTTTACATCTTCTGACTACCTTGTCAGCTGCTCCCTGAGAGAAAACACCCAGTGGGTGATCTATTCTATCTCCGCCTAACTCTGGTTTCTCTCTTTAGTGACTTAGTCCCATTAACTGGTCTTGCCTCCCTGTTTCACATCTATGTCTCACTTCTCTGTCCTACTGAAGGCATTCAATCTCAGTATTGAGTCAGCTAAAAAAATGCTCAGTGAAAAATGTAATTACTTAATTTTTTTAGAACATCTGGATTCTCCACAAATGCCTAATTAAGTAATTTTAAAAGATATTGTCTCCATGGCATGTGGCATCACTGTGTTATCTGGTACCCCTTAATGTTTCCCATGTAATTTTCTTTTAATATGATTAATTCATGAAGATGAGTCAAGTAAGCATGGTAATTGCCATAAACCATATAACAACTTCTTTCTGTGGCAGACTCCTGCCATTCCCCTTGCCAATTTTACAGGGGAATTAAAGGCAAATTTCAGTCCAAAGAAAATACATGCAAGTTAAATTCTAGTCCTTGGAAATGTATGTACTTAACTAAAAGTGTAATAGGATCTTCAGCCTCTGTGGCACAACACAATGGCAGACTTGAAATTATCTGGATGTAAGGGAGACAACAGTGACCAGGTGCTTGTTGCAACCATAGTCTGAGGCTGTAACTGGATGCTGGTAACTGAGCAGGGGGTTTATCACGTGCCTTATTTTGCAGGGGCATTGTGGGCTTAAGCTATGTGTTGTGAGGGACTTTCCCAAGTAATAATAAACAGAGAACAAACAAATAAATGGAGAAAAAAAAATAATGAAACCCCAATATTTTTGCATATTTTTATTAACTTTGACCTTTTCCAAAACTTTAATCACAAATACCATGTAGAGGAATGAGGTGAAAAGATTGCAAATTCCAGAATTGTAATAATGATCTCCTGCCACATCCAGAAATCTCTCATGGGCAGAGTATTCCTGGGTCAGGAGGCTCATCCTCCAAACCCCTGAAGTTTGGGGTGGAGCAGATAAACATGATGTCTCTGCTCCCTGCAGATTCCCCATATGTCTGGTCCTTTGCCCCTACCTTCTGCCCTGTGAGGGTCAGAGCCAGTACCAAGACAGCTGGTGTAAATCACCATCCTGTGTTTTCAGGAAGACACTGATTGCACGAGGGGAATGCCATTAGACATGAGTCTAAGGCAACAACAGCATTAGTGGGAGCTCAGGGTGAGGTGACATGAAATTGAATGAGGCAGCAGGTGCTTTTCCTAAAGGAGTTCCATACAGCATTGAGAAAATATCCTGGCAGTTAAAATACAAAGATTGTTCAGACAGTCCTGTACAGTCCAAACTCACAAGAGAATGGAGAATTTGGAAAATGTGGGATAATGCAGATGAAAAATGCATTTTGCTGTGATCAGGTACCCATCATCGTGGGTTCATCATGTTTCATCTGTGAACATCATGAAACATCATCATGTTTCACCTGTGGCCAAGGGTTCAAGTAATGCCCTACATTATGAACAGATGCTGCCAGAATTTCTGCCTCTTGACTCAGAAGCTGGATGAAGAAGGTGGCTTCTGGAAGTCTACTGGTAGTGGTGTTTAAGTTCTTCAGCAATAGTACAGGCTAACACAGAGAGTTAGAGAGATCTCTTCCTTGCTAGAGAAGAGAAGAAGTGGCTTGGACACTGAGTGTATAGGATGCAGTCAAACTGTACAAGAGCTGCTACTCCAAATAAGGTCCAGGCTCCCTCCTGATGAATAGGCTGAATATCCAGCACACTGCTGCTTTACTGCCCAGCCCATGGAGTTAGTGCTTTTCCTTCTCCTCCAGACACCAGACAACAGCTCTGTCCAAAAAAGCTTTTTCTACCTTTGTGGGAAAAACTCTAAAGGGGCAGTCTTTGTATCTAATCCCAATTTTATGTCTTTTGAGTAGCCTCTAGCACAGAAACATTGATCTGTGAATTGGAGAGAATGTAAAATTAACTCTGCCTGTAGCCAACTCTGTTTATCAGCAGCACATTTTTTCTGTAGTATGTGTAAAAAAGAATACTTTATTGGTCCTCTGAAAGAAACTTAAAAATAGAAGGCCTTTCTTAACCTCTTGAAATATCACTCAACTCTAAACTTGAGTACTTCTGCAAATATTAGCTGTAAGTATGAAATGTCTATTTTGTATGAAAAGCTTTCTGGTCATATGATTCTTACACATATTTTCCAAGGAGATTAAACTCTTTAAATAACCAGTCCAACATTCTCAGGGACAAAAGTACTCAGTAGTTAGTTATATCAGCTGGATCATGTATTTATCATGTATGTGATTTATTGTGTATGTTTCTGGAAATATCTCCGTGATACAATTGTTTTTACAATTGTACTTTCTCAAAAATTCTAATTATTTGTTCTTCTTGTACTTTTTAAGTCTTGTTTCCGCTCAACTAGAATAATTTAGTGTGTGGCAGGAAAAACATTTTCCTCTGCTTGCACAGGCTGAAAACAGTTTGTGTAGTTCAAGTTTGCAAAGACAAACCCAAACAAACCCTATGATACCTGTTTTCTCATAACTAGTATTTTAAAATACTTCTTTTTAATTCTTTATTTTTTTTAATGTAGAAAAATGTTATTAGCATTTCTAGAGTTTGTCCAAAATTAGTTGTCAATTTCTTTGAAAGATTTGCAAGAGGAGAACCCTGGTCCCATTAAAATCAATCAAAGTTTGCTGTGTGACAGCAGGAGTGATAGCATTTCTCTCAGAGATTTGAGCCACCACTGGATTAATGTTGTATGGATATCAGATCCCAATATCAGACATGAAGTACAGGAATATTTCCATATTAATTCACAAAAGTTAGTTATCTCTGTACCTATTGTAATTGGGTTATGTTAATAGTTTTGTTGTTAATCTCCTATAAAAATAAAATAAAATAAAATAAAGGGGAAAAATGTATTTTTAAACCATCTGTGTTTTTTACTAATCTCTTTTTTGACAAAGTAAAAAATATGGAACATGAAAATTGTAGGCAGTTTAAATATTACTCTGGAAAGACCTCTGAGGAATGATGAGCACATTAGTCTTTTGGAATGGGAGTTTTCTTAGTTTGAAATACTTTTGTTAAGTTCTGAGCTTGAAATTTATAGTTTCTGACACTGACCCACTGGATCTTGCCTTCTCTCAAGATAGATTTTGGAGATGAATGGGCAGTAACAGTCTTTTATTCATCTTTCATCTCATAAAAAAAAAAAAGTGCTATGCCAATGCCACTGTTCTATTTCCAGGACATGTTGTCTCCGCAGGAGGCTACCTGTGAGACATGATCTCAAAATACCTTGGTTATTCAATTTTTCTAAATATTTTATCCTTCACATCAGTAACACAGACAGGTTTTTCTCTGTCACAGGCAATGGCAGCAGTCCAAGATGCTCTGAACAGCACAGACTGAGAGGGCAGGCAGTTCAGTCCTCAACAGACATCTTTTGGCTTTTTTTTACCTTTAAATCAAATGTTTATCCTTTTGAATCACAAGTCACAAAAATTTCTAGGCCAACAGTCAGTCCTCAGTAGGTCTAAAGATCTTGGTCCACATAAAAAAATCATACAGAGAAGTTAAAAGAGTTTGTTAATCACATTGAAGAGACATGATGCTTATGTCCATAACCCACTGTATATTGACCCTACTCTTTAATGGTGACTGGGCAATATGATTTGGCTCAATAATACCAGAAATTAGTAAAAGATCAATGTTGCTAAACCTTTTCAATATGTTGTTTTGGTGCTCAGCTTTTTTAAATGAGAGCACTGTGAAAGACATTTTTGTCTAAAAAGTCTCTGAAGACAAGCACAGGATTTGTTTCCTTACAACTCCCTGTATTGTGAGATATAAGAATTTTTCTCCTTGATTAGGTTGCTGTAATATCACAGAGAAATAAATCAAACAAAAAATGTAGGTGTAGCTTCTTCTTAGGTGCCAATATCATGTTTCATTTCTAATTCCCAGTGGACTCCACTTGTCACAGGGAAACTTCATCTATAAGTGCTTATAACAAGATTTTTAATAAACATCTTTATTAATGTCATGGTATATACGTTATTAAATTAGGGAGAATTTTATCAGCAGGAAAACTCATTGGGCTTTCACTTCTGCTCCATTGTTGACCCTTGTAACAGATGAACTCTTCTATTAGCAAAGCCAAATGCTTATCAGAATTCAAGAAAAGAGTTGAACTGACACTTGACAGAGATTCTTGACATATACGTTAATATTATATGAGTGTTTATTTTCAATTTTTCACAGTGGTCATAGGATCACAGGTTCACACATTTTCTGAGGTTGGAAGGCTCAAGCAGGGTCATTTAGAGGAGGCTGCCCAAGACTACATCCACACAACTTTAAGTATCTCCAAGGAAGGACATGCCACCACCTCTGTGGGCAACCTGTGCCATGTTTTTGGTGAAAAAAAGATCTGTCACAGTGAAAAAGTGCTTCCTGATGTCTTCATGTCTTATGTTTCAGTGTATGTCATTGCCTCCTGTTAGTGGCACCACTGAACACAGCCTGGCTCTGTCTCCTTTACACTCTCCTTCAGATATCTGCACACACTGATGAGTTACCCCCTAAGCCTTCCCATCTCCAGGCTGAACAGTCCCAACTCCCTTAACTTTTCATCATGGGAGAGGTGTTCCCAGTTTGTTACACCACTTAGTGGCCCTTTGGTGGACTTTGCTGTAGCTCCATATTTCTCTTGTTCTGGACACATTAAACTGATCTATTCAGGAATAACTCCACTGAATATAGCATAACCTCAGGGCATTGCACTTTTGACTGAGGCACTGAATATGAGTATTAATGAAAGGCAGCATAAACAGCCCTTCTTCTCATATAAGTAACAAATGGATGTTATTTGGTAGAATAGACTGAGAGATGGTTTTACTTCAGGCAATCACCCAAATCAAGTTTTGAACAGATTTTGTGTACTGGGACAGGAAGTACCTGAAGCTATTGCAGCCTGGAAGCATCAGAGCTATCTAAAGACAGGTCCCTATTGTAGAATTTTCCCCTGAGCACAATCCAATTCATTCAGCTCTGTGCAGAGAGGGCCTAAAATTTCACCTTTACTGATTTCACATACAGGCTTTTGCTCTAAACCTTCTTTGTTCCAAACATTTTATCTGTTGCTTCTGCACCAACTTTTATTATTGATCTGAGTTTACACAGAAGCAGGATATAGTCCTTCTGTAACTTTCAAATAACTTATTCCAGTTGTTCAAAAACAACTGAACCCTTTCCATGAGAGGGATGCACAACAGTTTAGGAAATATGATGCACATATGACATAAATATGAAACCTACTATCACTTGTGTAAGAAAACATGGACTAGGATTTAAAAATAACTATGTGGCTTTTGGCATCAACAAATAATTTTCAGAGAAATCTGCAGTCAAGGTGAATGTCCAGTAATTTCAGCATTGTAAAATAGTATTTCCTTGGCAAGATTTTTTTAGTATCTTCCAGATGCCTTTTATCTCATCAGTCTTTCAAAGACAACAGATATTTAAACCTAGCATTATCACATCAAGACCTAAACACGTAATACTCATGTCTTTTTCCCAAAATACACACTAGTCTCACTCATATGAGTGTGTTTAAAAACAAATTAAAATCATACTTTATTTAGATCACACAGGCAGTCTGGCTCAGTTCTTTCCCACTGAACCAGCTCTGCACTGGGTAAATAACCAAGCAAATAACCAGCCCACCATGGGAGCAGAGTGTGGGAGCTGGCACTGTGCATCCTGGCACTGTGCCTTCACTCCCAATCTTGGGACCTGCTCAGCCCCTCCCTGGCCTCATGAATTGTTACTGCATGCAGCTGGGAAGAGAATTGAGGGCGAGGAATAAGGGAAACCTGCAGGGCAACAGCTAGAGCCTTGGTAAGCAGGCATGGTACCAAGACGTGAGCTCAGGTCCCTTAGGCAGGAGAGGGGCCTGAACTGGTGTGTCCTGGATTGCAGGGGCCAGCTGTGTCCCTTAGTTTTGGGTGAGTCCAAAGCATTTTACCCTTTTGGGGAAAAAAAAAAAAAAAAGGAGAGGCCTGTGCTGTTTGCGAGGCACCCACATGAACAGACAGACCATTACAACACTCTGCTGGCTTTGAAAGATTAAGGTCTTACTTCATACTGGGAATAGGCAAAAAACCTGAGCTTTTTAAATAGATAGAAAAAAAATATAAATGTAGATCAAGTGAGGGTAGGAAGTCGGATAAATTTCAAAATTAGTATATTCCATTAATATTTTTGGAGTTTGTTTTTCTTTAAAGACAATACCAACATCTTAGTTAATTAGTCCAGACCATTACACCAGAATCAGAAGTCCCACACACCCTTGGAAATGGCTCATAATGTGAAATCCAGTTTCTATAGTGTTTGTAGAAGTAGGTATGTATTAACTACTCAAAAACTCCACCTGAAAAAGTGAAAAAAAAATTCTGAGAATCTTCTTTGAATCTATAAAAACTTTTATTAACTTGGTGGGTTTTCAGAATGTAGCTTTTAGTAGTAGACATCATCATTACTGAAGTACTGTTAAATCAAAATTGCTGCATTATGCTGTTACCCATAATTGAGTAACTGTAATTGCCATAAGGATTCAAGCACTACAGTCAACAAATTTACAAGATAGTCTTCTACAAAAAAAAGAAAAAAAAAAGAAAAAAAAAGAAAAAAAAAGAAAAAAAAAGAAAAAAAAAAGAGGGAAAGAGGGATAACATTAAAATTTTCTTTATAGTTACCTGGAACTCTAAACTTCTTGACTGAAGTGCTTTGGCTACTAAACAATTGCATGACACAGCAATGCATACTTTGACAACTTTAATGTTCTGCCTAGAAAACAAAGAAGGGACTTGTTGCACATACAAATGCATATATAGACATATATAGATAATTATAACATTTACATGAAGTTTATGAGACAACAAACATCACAATACTGTGTGATATCACTCTGGCCTCACCTTCTGTTCCACACACATGGCAAAGACACCTGCAGCTGTGAATACAGGTGCTTAAAGCAAGTTTGTGTGGTTGTAGACCCTGTGAAAGGCTGGGTATATGATGAACATTACAATAAGGTGTTCAACATTAGGGAGTTCATAATATGTGTTATTAGGTGTGGTAACAATAAGGCATCTTTAAGTGGGTTAAGAATTGTCTGGTAGATCCAGAGAACTAACTGGGGGATGGCTCTGAAGTTGTTACTGTCAAGAATCAATACCTTGTCCCACAGATACCAGACTCTGAAAATACTGCTGTTTCTTGCGTGCCACCGACAGGTCACCTTTGAAAGAAAAACACACAACTGCTATTCAGCAGCATCACATCTGATATGTGGGAAGGGTACATGAAGAAGTCTAACAGTTTGCTTTTCCCAGTGGTCTTTTGCCTCTGATCTCAGCCTCTCTCAACATGAACAGTTAAGCACTGCAATGTTTCAGGAATTGCTGTCCCCGGCAGATGACACTGCAGAAAATGAGTGCCTGGACAAGATGGGACCACCTTTGGCCCTCCAGTTTCATTCTGGTACTACCTGCCTGGTCTGTCTGAATCCCTTTTTGTTGATATTGTTGCATTTTTTCCCCTTTAATGAGCAACACACTTTAATCCAGCACAGATTGGCTGCAATGAACAGCAAAGTAACAGGGTGAAATTTTAGCATCTGCAGGATACATACCAGCTAAGTGGATCCAGTGGTTCTTTCTCTCTTGCCACTAGCTTTATAATTGTTTAATTCATCTGTATTTTGGCAGTGCCAAGTAATTCAAAATATTGCAGAAGTTATTGGCATGGAGGGATTACTATTGGCATTTTAGTGCATAGAAAGCTTAGAAACTTGTTGGACATCTAAGGTAGCTGGATTTCCCTGGTAAAATAATCACTGGTGGTACAGTTATGGCATTCAGATGTTCATCTTTATGTCTCAAGCTTAACAGCCCAGTGAATGGATGGAGCTGATTGTGGCTTGCAGAGTTACTGTTTCGAGTTGTCTGTAGGCTCATCGATGCAGTATTGCATTGCATGTGCTTCGTTCACATTCTCAAGAACTTCCACCAAAATGACTCAAGACCATATCTGTGAAATACCCGTGTAATGTTCCCTCTTCCAAACTGCCTTGGCTAAGATAACTTGCCATTGCATCTGCTACTCCTCACTATACTGTTGTTTTCACAAATATTTAAATACAAGGCACATACTTTAAAGAAATGGTTCCTTTTATTTTGCCTTAAGCCAAAATACATCTGGTGAAAAAAAGGACCATGCTACAGCTAAGAATATGTAATTGACAAATGATATTTTCATTTCTAATTCAAACTTTCAGTAATGTTAGATAATTATACAGTCCCACAGCATATGGATTGGCAATATTTTCCCATGTATGCACTTTACAGATGTACAGTGATCTGGGAAAGAGAAGATGGGGGATGAGACATTATACAGTGCAGCAACACAGAACCCCATAACACTGTGAGATTATTGCTGCTGCTTTCCAGCATGTTGAAGCAGTTGGTGCTAATGCTTATTTTTTGTCCTCTTAGCAAAAATGTCACTAGTCACAATTGCTCCTGACAAAATTAATCACATTTTGCCATATGTTTCCTAATGATCTGCAGATGACAGTTTGATAGCAGCTGTTGTAGACCAAAGGTATGAAAAATAAACAAAGAATGCATCACTATTAAAAAGCTGAAAGGTTCCTGTAATTACAGATCTCCATCAGAGTGCAAAGCCTGAGTATGTTGACAGCAAGATCTTTCCAATGTATGGATAAAAATTATTTGTTGTGAAAAAAAAATTATTTGTTTAAAGAAGGCATGCACATGTCAGTAACTCTGCAGTGTTTGCTTAAATGAAGAAATATCATTTATATAAACTCCTTTATCCTAGCACTCCACAGGAAAATATCCTTACATACTAGTCAGAGGCTATCCTTACATACCAGTCAGAAATTACTGGTGAAACTATTATATTAGCATGAAATTCGTGTCTTACCACCTTGACTCTGAATCTCCTACACAAAGTTCATGCTGTTGTAACATTTCTTATTTCCGATGAGTTTCTTGCAAATTGTGCAGATTAATTATGTATAATTCAAGTTATCAATTTGTCATGAAAACACTCATGAATTTGATTGCTGATAATCGCATTTTGAAGTGATACTTTTCCCATCAAATATTTTATCTTATACCTTGTTTTCATCTTTGATAGTCATAGTTTTTTCTTATTGAATATCATCTTATGTTTTGAAATCCATTCAAGCACAAGCTGAAATAAAAGGGAAATGCCTGCATTGGGAAAGAAACCCAATCTCAGTGCCTTTGCTTTAAAATAAAGAAACAGAAAGACAGAATTTCACTTTCTGGGGCAAAAAAGTGTATAAATAAAATTAGGTAAGATATGAAAAGGTATTTTGAGAACAATTCTTTTCAGTTTTGGAATTACCTGATCTTTAAGTCCAAATCTTCCAAGCCAAAACAATTTAAACTTAAATTTCACTATATTCTCCAGAACACAGTATGTAAGTTAATAGTACTTGTTCAACAAAGTTTAAACTTGGATAGTGAAAATTTAAGTTTTACTAGGTTGGAGAAGCCGCTGAAGACATGTAGAAAAAAATATTATAAAAATTAATATAAAATTCTAAAGGTTGTGATATCTTCTACTTAGAGTTTCTGCATAATCTTTCACTCTGAAATTCACAACTACTAGATACAATGAAGATTTACTAAAAAATATTAAAAGATATGTTCTTTTTTGTCATGCTTAACCTCTTTTTTGAGTTCATTCTACTTTGTCCTGGAAGAAAGAGTTCATAAGATTTTATAGCATTGAGCAGTTTTTTCCCTCACTAAAGGCATCTAAGAGAAATGCAGGGCTAAACACACAGCATGCCCTCAGCAAGGACTGCATTTTTCCTCTGCAATTTTTCAGGCATAGCTGAAGTTGCTTGAACATCTAACTATTTGATTTACAGATGCAATCAGGTACCTGCATATACAAGTGATTGTAACTGCAGGTGTTAGATTGGGGACTGTAATTTGAAATTCTGCCTCAAATTTTACAAAATAATTATTGTTGAAATTATTTATGTGGATTCATCAAATGAGTAAGCTTTGATACTTTGTATTCTCCCAATGTCAGAAACTTTAAACTTTTGAACATGTTTAAATCCTTAGGCTTTCTGTTGGCCTCTGCTCTCATTATCTTCCTTGTTCCATATTTTTTATAACTAGTGTGAACAGAGTCACTTGCCCTGGGAAAAAGGCAACACTTACTCTATGAAGCTGTGCACCTGGTTCAGTTTGCAGACTTCCATAGCTGAAGGATGGGTCAGTCACTTCCTTTTATGTACAGAGCTTGGGAACAAAATTAGACACTAATGTAAAAACGGTGTGAGCCATGCACTCGCTCCCTCTGGTTCAGGCTTCAGCTGCATCAATGAAATGATTCTCCCTTACATGGGGCTTTATGTAAGACTTCAACCACTGAGCATGATGGCCAAAATCTGGCTCCCTCTATCTTACAAACAATCTCAAAATGAAAGGTAACGTTTTCCCCTTCTATCCTTTTAGCTGTCCTTTGCCTGCACTTGTAGCAAGATAATCAATACACATGAAACAGAAAGATAATGGAAGATTTTGCTCTTCAAATGTTCTGCATAAGACAAAGTGACATTACCAGGTCACACAGCAACTGTGTCCCACAGTCAGCTATCATAACGACTAATGTCACTTTACCCATATCTGCAAATATGCACATAAATAAATTTATGTACTAACAATTTACAAATTACTAAAAGACAACAAGCAAATCATGTTTAATGACACTCTCTGAAATTTCATAGAAACAACAGAAATCTTCACCTGCTGTGTCCCTGGGCCCTGTCCTAACATTTCTGTGTTTTCCAGACTGTAGAAGCGCCATTAGGGTGACACATTGCACAGGTAAGAACTGTATTGATGACCACTATATTTACTGTTCCTGAACAAGACTGAGCATTCCACTGTGCCTGTGGAAAACTCCATTGCCTGTAGAGGAAAAAACCTACAACACTGAAGACTGCCTTTTTTATAGACTCTGCCAAATGCTGTACATTTTAATCATATAAATGATTCCAAAAATTCAACCATGACAAAGAAGATTTTAGTATTTCATTTAATTATCTCTGGTAATTATTTTGTTCTTTCTCTTTTACATTAATTTTATCTCCCTTCTTTAAGATAATAGATAATATAACCTTCTTCTGCAAAAGTGGTGTCTAGCTCATTTGGTTTAGCCTGGTAGTTTTCCAGATCATTAAAGATATTTTTCAGTCTTAAATATTGGCTATGACACAGTCATCTCTTTACTTTGTCTAGATTAAAGTTAGAACTATATGTCATATGTTTTCCTTTCATTACTCCCTTACAGGATGCATGTTGGTAAAATTCATGAATAGGGATTACAAAAGCTATTCTTACTTGCCTGGACTCCTGTGGCGGCAAAGTAAAATTTTCCCCAAGCAATACTGAAAAGAACAGAAAATGTAAATAATAAAAAATTAAATTTAAAAACCCACCATTAGATTTTTTCCCAAGCGAAAATGCAGATTAGTCAATCATGTTATCTGGAGAAGGGTAACATGAATTCAAATCAGCATCTCAAGAAGAGGAACATCTCTGGGTGGTACCAGTGTCAGGAGAGCTTTAGCAGAGTGTAGGAACAAGGAGCCAGGCAAGAAAGATTTCATTTTCTCAGAGCTTCAAAGTATCTGCCAATCTCCATTGAGAAAGAACTTATTTTTCTGCAAAGTGAAATGGCAGCCCTACCCAAGGCAAAGCCCTGGGTACACAAAATTGTATGAGGTAACATTTCATAGCCATGGGGCTGTAACATGTCCTGCTGCTAATTCCTGAATCATGCCACAGGTCATCAACAGGGTAATTAGTAAGATTTCTACTGATGCCAGCAGGCTTTGGGCCAGGCTCCAAGCAAGGTGTAAGTGTGTGACTGGTGATGGCACACAGACAAGGACTTTGCATCAAGCTATAGATGTTATCTGGGGGGTAAACTCAGAATTTGGTTATTATGATTCTACACTGAAATCTGAAAACATATTTCTGTTTCTTAATATCATAAGATAAGGATAATTACAAAGGAAATTAGAATAGAATGACAAATGTGGCTGGGGGTTAGTAGTCATTAACACATAGAGATTGGCTAGGATGTTGCTGTGGGGGAGAATGATGCCAAATGAGAGACATTAAAAGGGTGCAAATGCCAAAATTGTCTAACACCATTTTTCTTAATAATACAAAGAATAGTTAAAGGGGGTGAAAAACATCACCATTAGATAACTTTAAGGTGAAAATTTAATGCTTTTAAGAATTAGATATTCCTTGCTGAAAACTTCCAGTTAACCTGCATTTTCCAGTTATACCCTTTATAAATTAGCTTGCAGAAATTGTAATATTCTCTATGGCTATGGAAAATTCTGGAATGCAGCAAAACAAACTATGAGAACCCCCTATAAATTAATTAGTGTCTTTCATTCTTCTCCAGGACCTGTCATGCTGTATTGGAAGGAATCATGATCCCAATGCCACCAACCATACACTTGTTGACTACAATGTGATTTTCAGTGAATCCAGTCTTCCCACCATGTCCTTGGTACTTCCTATGGTGGAAGCACATCCAGAGGTTTTGGATAGTCTCTAATACTCCACACAATTAACTTTTGTAATTGGGTGATAAAGAAAGAAAGTCTTTTTTGCTTGTCTCATTGTTGGTCATCATGACTTTGGGAAATCTTACCCCTCGCTAAGGCTTAAAGAGCAAGATAAAGCACATCAGAGAAAACAATTTGTGGAAACTTCCTTCTTTTAGATTAACATATAAAGTTTTTTTTTAATATTACTAAACACTTTGAATTGTCAACACTTAACTCAACAGACCATCCTTCCCTCTTCCCTTCCCTTGGGAATCAACAAAACTACTACCACAGCTGCAAAAAATCAACAAAATTCTCTCTGCATCTACTGCTGCATGATAGAGGCAAGCCCTTGATTATTTCTGTCTTTTGGAAACACAACAAGTGCACACCAGCCTATGTAATGGCTGCAATGTGCAATGAAAAGAAGGGCAAAAACCTTTAAAGATGTGTCGTGTTTTAACAGGCTGTGACACAGCCTTGGCATGTGTCAAGGGGGAAGGCAGAAGCAGCTGCCTGGGAAGCATGTAATGTTTACCTTCCTGACACAGAAACATTTTTCCTGGGCCTGTCATCACTTCTCTTGAATAATTGCCTGGAGGAAAGCAAATGGTTTATACTGCTTCTGTAAGAACAAACCAGTCTGCCAGCCAGCATCACTGAGGCAAGGCTGTCCCATTCTCCAGACATTGGGCTGGGTCTCAACTTGCTCAATAAGCTTTGAAGCAAAATACAGAGTGGGTAAGATGTAAGATATATGATGTAAGAGACAGTAGCTGGAGTTAGGGAGAGGAAGGAAGGGAGGTGCAACACCTCTATGAAAAATTCTTCCTGGAAGCAAGCATCTTCATAAAGTCTGGGAAATAACCACTGCTTTGTGAATATGGGAAAGCACAGGGAGGATGTTTCAGATGTCTGGGTTGCCATGCCGAGCACATACACTGCCCTTCAAATTGTCCTAGTCAGGACAGACAGACAGACAGTATGAGCCTGCAAGTGTGCAACTGCACTCCACTGTGTTGACAGTATTACTGGAGCTTGTGCACACATTTAAATGACTGACACAGTAGAATGTTGTCAGGGTTGACCACATGTTCCATTCCAGAGGGAAAGATGTGACTAAGCACTGAGCTTCTTTTGAGACCAAGCATCAAACCTGCCCCACTGTTAAAAGTACTATTGAGAGTATAACATCCTTCTTTCAGTCTGTCTGGGGAGACTTTTTACTTGGTATTACGACAGATAGAGTCACATCTTTCTCCACCAGATCCATTTCAAGTCAGACCTGAAGAAATACTTCAAAAAATAAAATGAAGATGAAAAAGGACCTAGGCTCTCCAGTCAGGTGTCTAGATGCTTTTCTTTTGTTCATGGTGTTTTGCTGCTTTCCAGAATCCAGGCAAAAAGGGAAAGAAGGTAGGATTTTATGATGGGCAGATGTATGTGTCTCAGCTTGGAGTGGCCACAGAGAGAAATCCTCTCTGTGTTTCAATGACTGATTTGTCTGTAACAGGACAGGACAGTTATATGTAAGAAGCAAATGTTTGTTCCATAGTGTAAAAGCATTGTTTGAATTCCTTTTCTTTTACAAAATTTTCCACCAGGAATGTACTCCTTGCATTCAAGTGCACAATAGGAACTAGCCACCCTTAGTGGTTCCTCAGTGTGAGGAAAAATGTGTGGATCTTTTATTTCAAACTGAATTTAGAGAACACCTGTTTTTAGACCAAACACATGGCTGTCAATGAAACTTACATATAGGTCCAGAGAAAGTTTTGTTTTGTCACTTATTTTATGCCCAGATCTGAGAGTTTTAATGGCACTTAAAAAAAAAAAAAAAAAAAAAAAGAAAATTTTAGAAAAATGCAGGATAGAGAAATTAGTAGAGGTAGTTATACATTTGGTATAGGTACAGAGAGAGATAATTGTCCTTTTGCTACCAAAAGAAAATGGGTCAGCAAGGTTAAAAGGGACTGGAAGTAACATTGATGGCAATGTAATTTCTGAAAATGAAAATGGTTATGATTTTTATTGGCCTGTAGAAGAACTACGTGGTAATAGTACTGCAGCTGGTGAATCTCAAAAGGCAGCTGAGGAATAAAAGCATGTGATGCTGCCAAATTACCTCCTTGGCAGCCATGATACCATCAGTTCCAGGGGGATGCACTTTTCAGACTGCCGTACAGGATGCTCTGCTTGGCCCTTCAGCCCATCAGCTCTGGAAAATGTGGTAGGCACACAAGTACTCATTTTAGGGTTTAGCACTGTAAACACTAAAGAGGATACTTTGTTCCCTTTTCCCCTCTACTTCCCTTAGCCATTCCCGGTCCCTGGCTGTGATGGAATCAGGAGCAGCCAGAAATGCAAGCCACTGCTGCCACTGGCAGTGAGAGGATGGTGCTGGGTGGACAGTGCCCCATCTCTCACCATCCATCAGCTCTGGGTCTGTCACCTCACCTCAGCTCTGGTCTGATCTGCTGGGAGCAAAGCTGCTCTTTCCTCAGTGCCTGCACCTCACTGCCGTCTGCCCGCCGATCATTTTACAGGCAGCGGTTCTCTTCCTCTCCATCTGTTTGCACACTGAGAAACAGGAGGAGAGCCTGATTCCAGTCTAATCTGATTTTGCAACTCTCCATCACTTAAGACAACACCCTGAAGTGTCCTTTCCACTAGATCTGGCATGCATAGGTAAAGCATGGAATTCCATAGATTTTATCCCAGTTCACACCATCACTATGTGAGCTTGGACACAAAGGGATTGTAGGAGAGAGAAAACATTGAATATTTTCATGGTTTAGTTCACTATTTTAGCTCAATGGGAAATAAAATATTTTTGTGTTTTAGAGCTGTTTGCTCTTTGTAAAAGGCATGAAAGTGGCTAATGGAAACAACTGTTAGGGAAAGATTTTCTGTTGGGAAAACAGAAGCTCTGCAAATCAATGTATCTCCAGGGAAATATCAATTTTTATGAAATTTTCCCATCATGATAATATAAATTGAATACTTTATGTTTACATTAATTACTGCTTCCAGTTAGACCAACACTGTGCCTGATAGCACTTGCAACCAGAAAATACTCTTCCTTATTCTCCCCAATGAGCCAAGCTTTTTGTTTGATCTGCATCTCCCTTATGCACAAGAGTTTTGCATTGATGATGATCTGCTCTGATGAATCCCCAGAGTTTCCACTGAACTAAGAAACGGAAATGGAAGTGAAACCAAGAACCACATTAAAAATAATCATTAAAGAAGCCAAGGTATAGTGATAAAAAAGTCAAGCTGACCTGGATGTCTGATATTGCCAGCTCCCTTTGATTTTATATAATTTAATTCTGAAAAAGCTCTAAAATTCTTGATTGCTTGTTCTGAATCAGGTTTGGATTTAGGTATACTTATATTTTGCTTAGACATATTTAAGTGCTAAAAGAGGAGTCAACAAAAGAGTGAGAGAGAGAATGAGTTCTGTAAATGATATGGCAAGAAGTGCAAGGAACACAGCATGGAAAAGCCCTGATCAAGCACAGAAGCATAAAGAATTAAAGTGAAAACATGAAAAGACAAAATTTGGTAGATTTCAGAATAAGTTTGCTTGTTTGATGTCTTTCAAACTGTGTTGTGCACCACTGTCCTGCCTGATGTTGCCATGGAGGAGGGAAGCTTCTCACACCTATGGTTTGACACCAGCACAGTGGGATTTCCTGAAAGAATAGAAACAGCTACTGAAATCCTTTTTCACCCGATCCTAAGTGGCCCTTCTTAAGGGTTCACAATGGACAAGGAAGGAGACTGTGGGTGAAAAGTCATCATCCCTTTCAGGAGCCATGCAGACACCCCTTTCTGGCAGAAGAGGTATGACAAGCCATGTCTGGGAAGGTGATTGGTATGTAATGATCATCTGGTTACCTCCATGGGTCTGCACCATCTAGATGAGTTAGTGTGGGCTGAGGCTACCAGGGTGAAGTACAAGCATTCTGTGATTCTCAGGCGCAGAGATTGCTGCTAATTGGGAAAACCTGGGGCTATGGAAGGCGGTGTCCTTCTTTTTCCATGTTATAATATAGTCATTCTGTCATACATAATCTCACTGCCTTAATTAGGGATACCTCCTAATCCATGCTCTCTATTAAATATATTTCTCTAATATCTTGCCTGTTTAAACTCTAGTTTTATGATGTTCTTTTCCTCTGTTTTAATTAGAAAATGTGATAAAGCTTTTCAATGAAGTGGAGAAAAAGGTTTTATCAAATGAAAACTTGCAAAGGCTGCTTTATGACAGAGACAGTTTGAGAAGTGATAAAATAATAATGCAAGTTCTTTTTCATCAGGCCAGACTTACCAGTACACCCCAGATACATCACTCCTCAACAGCCACACAAAACAGCTGTAAACCTGGATTAACCAGGCTGTTAAATCGAATTTACAGCTGCTTTGCATCACCAGAATGCTCAAAGCAGGCAGCACATACCAGTGAATATGGGCCTAATTGTACACTAATGAACGATGAAGTAGTTTAGAATGCAGTATTCACTTTGGCAGAATGTAAAAGAAATTTTTATATAGAGCAGATATGTTAGAATTTATCCTGGCTTTGCTCAAAGGAAAATTCATCCTCTTTTATTCTGAATGGATTATAATTAAGAAAAGCATCAGAGACAAATTATTCAAGGTTAGAAATTTAAAAGAGTTTTAAGAATACATCCACTCTTTCCAGATATAAAAATGCCTGCTCAGGCTGGAGTCACAACAAGTGGAATTCATAGTTTAATTATAAAATAATGGTCAAAAAAACCTGCTTAGGTAAGCATGTGTTTCCATTAGGGAAGAAAAATCATTACAGAAAACAAGATTAAAAGTTAATGTTGCAAATCTCATTGTCTGTATAACTTCATTAATGCTGGATAACTACTGTATAATTAGCACAGTGTTCATTGTATAAATCTGTTAAAACCGTTGAAATTAAGTCCACCTGCTTAGTCTGTAGTTAGCTTAAAAACAGCCCCAAAGATCAGTTTTTTAAGACACTGGTTTTCCTCTGTAAATAAGGCTTACAGCCTTAAGGCATTCACCTTGCTGGGAATCCAAGTCTTCAATGTAATTTGACAAACACAGAAAGCATAAAACTCCAGATGACTGGTTCTCATTTGTATATGCAATGAATCATGCTTAAATTGCAGGGAAAAGCTGGAACAGGATGACTCAGGAGCAGAGTAGCACATTTTGCTTCTCACCTTCCCAAGCCCTCACATGGTCTGGAGACCTGGGCCCTCTCTAGTGAAGATGCCTGTATCACACATCCCTCCAGGATGTTTCACCTGTGAAACACTGTGTAAAATATACCAGTAAAATATTAACATTCACTTTGAAAACACAGTGTTCCAAGAGGGATTTAAAAAATACCAGTTTAAAGAAAAAAAAAAAAAAGGAAAATTTTCAGCTTGTAAAATAATTAACCTTTTTCATTCCTGAGTGCTGAGCATCCCACACACTTTCAGTGATAATATTAGCAGTAACAATAATAAGAGCAAATCCAAATATGAAACAAAAGGCAGAGCTGAACTCAAAATAGTAGAGGTATTCTGAAAATTATGCACCTACAAGAAAACCTCATAATAAAAAAACCAAACAAACAAACAAAAAAAAACTATTCAGAAAAGTCTTTGTTGCTGAAACTATAAAAGCAAATGATGAATCAGAATGTGGCATGTCATTAGAAGGAAATCTCTCTTCCCTGTGAAAATGGCTTTTATCCAACTCAAAAATACAATTTTCCTGTTGTATTTAATGGCGATCTCACTTCTTAGGGAAAAAACATGCACAAAAAATACATTTCCAGGGCCAATGTAAAGCCTTTAGATAAAATTAACTACTTCAAACATGCAAAAATCTTGTGGACACATTCATAAAAGACAATATTCAGACAATATTACCACAATAATAGAGGATGATTGTTCAATAGATGCATACTAGAGGTGCTTTCCTTTCTTATACTGCCCAAGAGATACTTTGTTATAAAAAATCCAGTCAAGTCCAAATGGAAAGATACTGCTAACATAGATGTGCAATTCTCTGACCATGATCCCACAGGAAGTATTTTGCTGCATGTCCCTACAGACCAGTCTCTCAGTTAGCATAAAATTTTGTCACCACCTTTATCTTAAAAGAATGAGCCCAGATTACACACAAGGAGGTTTTGGACCCTTATTTATTGTGACTCTCTGTCTCTTTTAGTGCTTCATTTTATCTGCATGGATGAGCAGATTAACTGGGTATCTCTGGGAGGAGAAATATACTTGTATCTGATATCTAGGAGGAAGGGTGGATTTTTTTTTCTGGATGCCTGCTCCCAGAGACTAGATTGGTTTGTGGAGGAGTCTTCTGGTTCTCATTTAAGGGACAGTTAACTTTTGGGTCAGATTGCAGATGTTTTGGGAACAGTTTGCCTTCTGGAAGTAGGATCTTGACATGACAAACAGGGAACAGAAGGGGAGAAAAGAAGAAATAGATTACAGGATGCTAGTTCACTCCCAAATTAGGTCTTGGTATCCACAGCTTCCAGGCAGGGGAGCCACAATTTGAGCTGCCAAAAGGCCATGGCCAAGCTTTCCTTCACTGCTCACTGGGGCAAAAGAGTGACCCAAGCCTGATGAGCACTGGATGCTCAGTAAATCCATCTTCAGGCACCCAGGGCATTGAGCAAAGTCAAGCACAAGTCACTCTGTGTTTATCCCTGAAGATGCTTTTATGGAAACATGTCCTGGGGGATAGGGGATACTCATCTCCTGCTATAACGGCACTTAAGCATTTCTGTAAGTGCATTGGTACCGGATGGGGCTCTCACTCCAACCATTCTCCACTTAATCCATGTTCTTAAAGAATACTCAGCATTGAGTAAGGCACTGAAATATTTTAGGATCTGTGTCTCTGTTGAGACAAGGCTCAAGGTGAACCTTAACACTGATTTAAAATAACATCAACTTCGAGCATGCAGGACAGCAACCAGCTATTCCCTCCCTCTGTTTAACTTCTTTAAAGAAATTGTTTTGCATGCATCCATCACATGTGAGTGTAAATCTCTAAACTCATCTCTGAAATGTCTGAAAGTGGCCCTTTGAGGGAGCAGATCACTGGATAACTCATCTGACCTGGTAACATATTTCATGTGTTATAACTAACACATTGGTTTGTTCACACCAAAGCTATGCCTGGTTTTCAACTTAACCTCTTGAAACGGGTTGTAAAGTGGAAAAATAATGACAAACATGCTATTTGCTCATGTAAAGGAAAAAATGCATTTCTTACACTATTTTGCTACAATCATTCTTGGTTAAAGATAACCTTTTGTTAAAATACTACATATGAAGAAACTTGGGAAGAGTTTTGAGGGTTTTTGTTTCTTCATTTTAAGTTTGGATAAATTACTTTCTTTAAAAACAACAAGATTTTCTAATAGTTCAGCTTCTATGGAAAAAACACAGTGGTCAATCTAATCGAGTTTCTGATAAAAGCAAAAAAGCAGGTTAACTGCACTGAAGAGATTTCTCTCATAAATGAAACATTGTATGGGTTTCAGGTACCACAGTCCTCAAAAATCCCTGCATTATGAACTTTTATTCCTGTCCTGAAAGTTAGGTACGCTTATGAAGGAAAATCCTCCTGAACTGCTATGTCAATATGCTAAACACCACATAATGAGACCTAAAGGGTTTGAGTTGGGTTTTGTCACAGAGGTAACATTAATATTCTTAATTCATAAGAAAAAAAAATAAAGGATCACCTTTTTTTAATATATATTTGTTGCTATATAAAGAATGATTTATGAATAGAAAGAATGATGGATTGTATTCCATTATAGATATAATCCATGGAGTCTGGTATATCATATTTCTCAGCGAAGATTTGAGACCATTATTGTTACATCCAAGGGAGTTCTGAAAAAGCAATACATCCATGTTTTCTGTATATTTTATATAAATATGCATCTGTGTTTAGACAGGCATATATATGTATGTGTCTACAGACATCTCTATACTGAAAAAAAGGAATGTACCAAAACAGTGAGAAATATATCTGAAAAAGAATTAGCCAGAACATACATTTCCCGCTTGAACAACCTGGAGGCCACTGGAGTTTCTGGTCAGGTTTCTGCTTCGATTTGCCTCCAGAGCACAGGATGGACACCTGTCTCCTCTTACTCTACCAGGAGCTGGCAGAGATTGCACATCTCCTGTCACTAGGTCACTTATGCTGAGGAACCACAGCAGGGTGACAGCAGTCCCCTCTATATTAGCATGTCTTGGGCACATCTGTGGAGACAGAGAGCAGTGCTGAAAGCCACAAAAATAGGCCATGCTAGATAAAATAGTGGTTTTGGAGTATATGATTCTAAACTTCAGCTTGAATACCAGCCTCACAGCTGCAAAACTCTCTGCCTCAGGCCCTTTTAGGGCTCTGGGTGACTCCTGATTGCCTTTGATATTATCCCTTTCTTGTCATAGGAAATATCCTCTTCTCTTTCTTGAGATCTACAGATTATACAACTCGTATAAATGGAATTTGACCATTTTCCAGGACTCTTGCTTAGTCTTGTGACATTAGGACTGCTATATCTTTAGGGAGAAATATAGGCGTTTGCTCGGGAAAGGAAATAAATGTGTGGGAGGCTAGACTGTGACAAAGAGGGAAAAAGACATCAGTTTGAACCTGCTCAAAAGTTTGGGTGTTGAATGAAGTTTCTGGAGAAGACAGCAGCAGGCAGATAAACTTCTTGAAACCACTATATTAACATTTCTAACTGAAAAAGGTCTCACCTACTTGACTTCCTAGTGACAGATGAAATCACATAACACATACATTAGAGATGTATGTGGAAATGTGTATCAATCAAGAAACAGTGGAAATTTTCCACCCTTTTGTCTTTCTCTGTTACAGCAAGAGACAACAGAGAAATGAGGCAATCTATCATAGCTTGCACACTCAGAGTCCTAAGGCTTGCAGGATGCTCTGTAATTTGTGATTTGACCTCTTGGTACCTTTCTCTTGCTGAGGTTCTCACAGAAAAAAATTATGTGCCAATGAAGAGTGACACAAGATTCATCTTGTTTGACTGGCTAGGTCACAACAACAGTTTGGGTTATTCTGTAGCCATATGTGACGTCTGGGAAAGATATAGCGAGGCTCTGTGGAATTACTTCCTACAAGCATCACCAGGAAAGCCACAAAACATACCTAGGTCTATCAGATGGAGGATAGGGTGATCCATAATGCAGCAGCAAGCACAACAACATAAATATCTTTGACTGAAGGAAGCAAAAAGCAATCTGAATAACAGTGGGTAGCACCCTGCACTGCAATTGTGTTCAGTGCACTGCTCCAGTGCATGTTACAAGACTAATAATTTCCATGCTGCTGCCACTTGGCTGCCAGAAAAGGGATGGTGAAATTCAGCAACCAGGACAGACTGCCCTTGGGTCTAGCTAGTCCTCAGCCCCTCAGTGGGTGTGCTGAGCTCCCTGGCTGGGGCTGGCTTGGCCTGCAGAGTGCTGCAATGTTCTCTGGGAGGTGAACCAAGGCACCCACTGCTGGCTAGGATCAGGAGTTGGGAGTACATGTTTGTGCACCTGCTCATTCAGCATCCTCTGCACCTGCATCTCCTGCTAGCTCATTACTGTCACCTAATCAACCCTTTGTTATCCCTGGACAGTATGGGCCAGCAATCCCTTGTGTACCAGCCTCTTGCCAGGGCAACTTAGAGGCATTCTACAGGTCTGGTAGTTCTCTGATAACAACAACCTTCATGTATAAGCCTGAGACGTAGATTGCAAGAGATATTTACTTACATGCTAGGAAGGCAGCAGTGGGAATCACAGAGAGATAATGTGCTCTTCTTAGCTGGCCACCTTTGCTCTTCCTAGCAGGTCATGTATTTATTTACTGGATACAGCAGAATATAATGAGTCCTGCCACATCCAGCAGTGATGCACTGCCCTCATGCACACACACACTCACCTCACTCACTGCTCTGCTATTTACTTCTGATTTATGGACCTCTGGCAATCCACATGGAATAGGATTGAAAATGTTGCTCTGAGTGAATTAATTATAGACCACTAGATTTATAGGCCACGTACTGTATTTAAAAATAATTTAACTGTGAAATTATTAAGTTAATTGACAGTTTCTTTAAGTTTGAGCGTTAGGTAATTACAAATGGCAATTATGGAAGAACAAAAGTATATTAAGTAGCACTGGCAAGAATAAAAATTTCTGGTACTTCAGTTTCTTTTTTTAACTGTTTTTAACTTCAGTATGTATGAGCTCTCATCAAACCAATGAATCCAAACAAGGTATGAATCTTCAAGAAAGAAAAATTAAAATAGTATCAAATGTATTAGAAAAATGTATTAATTTCTGAGAAAGCAATACTGAAAATCAGGCTAATAATGAAATAAAACTAAATTAGAAATATCGGGGAAATAGGCAAAAGTGAGAAATTGAAAATAATAAAGAAAATATTTGTGCTAAAATAGTTGATAAACATGGAGACATATATGGAGAAATAGATTCAGTGCATCATTTTTAGGAAGATGTTTTAATAATACAGGATGGGGCAAAGAAGATAATTCATACAGTGGCCTGTAATGAAATCCATGATTCTGGTCACCGTAAGAAGAAAAATTACTATAGCATTTTAAGGAGAAAAAAATAATTTTAAAAGCTCAGATGATCTTTAACTGTAACAAAAGACTGAGTGCTGAAGTCACAAATATACTGTGCTAAAAAAGTGCATACACAGACAATATTGCCACAGAGCTGTGTTTTCTTCTCCTTTGTGTTTCACCAAATAAAACTGATGACATTTCTGACTCTCAGACACATTTACTGTGCTGTGAAAACTATGGAAGAAGTCTTCTAAATGTCACCTCAAAAAAAGCCTAGGTAATTACACTTCCTTGAGAAGACAAAACCTTGGTCATTGGTGACACACTTTAGCATTTCAGGGGCACAGAAAGGGGAATATACAGAAAAATCTTATCAGGACATCCTTCAGACAAAGTGTTTGTATTCAATTATGTCAACAACAGGCTTCCCATCTGCTTCAGGAGGAAGAAGAGATTAATAAAATTGACTTTTACCAAGACAGAGTTAATCCCCAGTTCCCACTCCTGTCGTTGTGGAGAGGCAGACTGCAACAGGGTCCATTTGGTTCACCAGCCACTTGACCCAGCACCCTGTGCTGGTGGTGATGCCTCAGGGACATGGCAAGGTCACAGCTGTCCATCTGACCCTGCTCTTCCACCCTCTTTCTTCCAAGTCCATTCATCACTTGTCCCAGTGCAGATGGCCCCCTGCCTCCTGTTAAATCTCCTCATCTTATCCCAGTATTTTTTAACAGCTTGTCTAGCTAAAGAGTCCCCACTTGACAGTATCACAAAAGTCTTGTTGACCAGCTTGAGAACAGAACTAGCCAAAACTCAGAGCTTTGTATTTATTGTAAACAGTAATATTTTGCAAAAAAAAAAAATCCAAACTGAAGTGAATTTTACAGAAATAATACCAGTATAGCATAAGTTTCCATTTCAAATTACCTCCAGTTTCATTCAGCACTTCCAAAAAATTTTCTGGTTTCATTTTTTATGTTTACATTGATTTTACGCAGTTTTGCAACATCAATAGTGGGCGCACGCTGCATGCTACATGTTTATCTTAAATTATCAAAAGGCTCTATATATAATGATATCATAATATCATAATATCATTATATAATGTATATAATAATGATTTGGCATCTTTTTTTCAGACTCAAAATATCTTTAGCCTGAGTTGTACTGACAGTTTGTGTGATAATCCAAGTTTTTTCTCTGAAAAAACCTTTGCAAGGATATTTTCCTAATAGTCTGTAAAAACTTCATTTATCCTGTCAAGTAATTATTCACAGAATTGGTATAATGAAGTCAATGTGACATGATCAAGGCATTAAATGATGGTCACACCTGGGCCACATCTCCCTAGTAATTTTTAAAAACCTGATATGTAGAGCCCCTTCTTTGGTTACCAGGCTGAGCAGGAGCAGAAGAACTTCAGCAGCATTAGAAGCACTCAGTGTCTCCCAGGATCAGCCCTCCCAGCTCAAGGAGTCAGGTATCTCTTGATGTACCTGAAAGATGTTCTTTAATACTTCCTTATAATAAAATCCTAAAAGTGCAGTAGATTGGGAAAAAACCTGTCATAAACAATAAACCATATAGAATAGTGTAAATTGACTTGTCATGTGGAAAAAACCCCACACCTAACAAGAGAGCACCCAGAAAAATGGATTGCTACCCTAACTTCATAAACCTACTGTGCAGCCTGTGAATTGTCTGTATAGTTCCTTGGCATGGTTTTATTAAGAAGAAAAGCCTGGAAAAATTTCCTCATAACCACTTGCACAGTTTTTTAAGGTATCATTAGAATATACCTTTGGAGCAGAAATCTCACTGTGAAATTATATAGCATTATTTTCTGATTTTTTATTTTTATTATTTTCATCTGCTGTGCATTTTTTACCATATATTATGCATGTTTTCTTTCCCCACTGGTGCATAACAATGATAATGGCTGATCCATCCAGTACAACCAGCAGCCCATGCAAAATTTCATAAAAGCAATTTTTGGTGTGCATTGAAGGACAAATGGAGGCATTACAGATGTCTGAATGTGATTTATCTTCATTTTATCTCGTAAAGAAATTCAAATACTCTTTCTGTCTAGCATGATAATTTGTTTAGTGTAATGTGCATTTGGTAATGATAACAAGGGAGACATGTTTAACCTAAGCTACTGCACACTGCACTCAAAAGAATTGACTCTTTAAAGTGTGCTTGTATAAACTGAGAATTTAAACTTTCAGTCCATGTGAACATCTCCTCTGATATTCTGTTTGCATTAGAGGAAAACTTTTAGGATATCCCTAGGAAACTAATCCCCAGGAGGGCTGAAATTCAGAGGAGGCTAATATGCTTGCACCTTTGATCCACTCTCCACACAGCAAAGCCAGACAGGATTATGTCAAAGCCTTTAACAAAAATACTTGGGGAATTTTAAACCCAGAAGTGTCTGCAACCTTTAGAATCCAGGATCCTTTTCATTAGGTCTTCTTTTGTAATATTTCTGACTTATACACATGCAAGTAAGTTTGCAGGGATGACAGGAGTAAATGTCACTAAAAGTCTCAGTGTAGTCTTCATGCTCTGCCGTGCAGCAGACACTGCTGAAGTATGTCAAAGTAAGGGTTAATTTCAGAAAAAGAAGCACGTTTTCACTTCCTTATCTTTGTCTGTCTCCCTAAAATTACCAAATATACTGCAAGTTTAAAAGTTTAACCAGTGATTTGTTCATATACTGCTTGCCTTCATTTTTCAATGCAAAAGAACTTATGCATAAAAAAGCCTTGAAAAATCTGTCTGAATTAAGTTCTTTTGCAAAAATTTGTTTCACTCACATAGCACTACCATACAATGCATAATTTGCTGTTTATTGACAGTCAGTTCAGTGGCATAATAGTATCAAAGTCATACTTACTGAAGAGCAGGATAGTTCAACAGAGCATCTCATCTCTGGTAAGATTAGAAGCACTGCTAATTTCCAGAGCTATGTTTTGACTAGCAGCAATACAGGAATACTTGAAAAAACCTTGTCTTTCCAGTGAGAGAGACCACTATGTCATTTAATTGCATTTGAAGAGGTTTTAAAAGACAGGTTTTGTTCTGAGTAGGTGGTGACAATACTGCAGAATTTCACAAGATGACTGTGGTAAATGTAGCAGCAAAGGCAAAGACCGCTTAATAGACAAGGAACCTCGGCACCTATTATTACCATTCTTCTGAGAAGTAGGATTTCCTTAAATCAATTTCATATTTCAAGAGGTTTTAGTCAGCATTCAAAAAAATTCTATTTAGAGCTTAACAGATCAAAATCTACAGACACAGCCCTGGAGATTCTGGTAAATGTAATGGAAATTGGCTGTGAATGTCTAAAGAAATACCTTTGAAGACCTCACTGTCTTTATAGAAATGAAAAATCAAGCCTACTTAACACTTCAGCTTCTTGTCATAATTATTTTTTCTTGTCCAACTTTAAGTTCCTATGATCTATCATTTCATAGGGATAAGAAACTTTTTTAAACAGTCATCCCTCAAGATGGATATTTCAGGTTTTCAGAAAAGCCATAGCTCCCAGAAACCATGTCATTCAGGTAGCCAAGGGAACCGACCTGATGCCCATTTCACGTTTTACTAGTGACATTCTGCTGTAAGACCAGTATCATTTGGAGCCAGCCCTAAGTGATTTTGCTTCTCTGTGCAGGTCAATGGATAACTAAATGCCTGTGAAATAGTACCATGGCAGCAAGGTAATACTCCTATATTTCCTTTAATGACAGTTTTTGTTTTTCACTGCCACTCTATCCCATTAATCCCACTCTGAGAGCTGAAAAACGAGGTTCCATATATCCAAGTAATGGGTTGCATGTTTTCAAGGTCTCCTCCACATCCAAGTCTTCCTAACTCTTGAAGAACCATTACCAAAGTTCCTGAATTCTTTCTCATCTTACACAATGTTATAAAGAACTTTATACCCCAATGAATTCCTAATGAGGGTTGCTCTCCACCTTCCATATGCCAGCCCCGAGGTCTGCTGAGTAACAGGATACAAAGTCAGCTTGCTCTAAACTTGCAAGCTCTAACAGAGAAAAACACAGGCACACTAGATCTTACTCTTGTTGGAGTACAAAGGAATTCGAATGTATTCTAGTGAGGTTATAGTAGACAAACACGTTTCTTCTCGGAAGGAAACAATTCTGTTCTCACCACGTAGCTAAGGGCCTGTGTTCTGTCTCACTGACCATCCAACTCAGGACTGAGCCCTGACTTCGACCCAATGTTGGCCAGGTTGGATGACCTAGAGTTGTTCTGCTCAAACTCACTTGCAGTCTCTGTTGAGGGACCTTATTTTTAATGGCACTTCAGCCCAGCCCCACCGTGCTTTGGAGCTTCCCACCAATCCTGGGGAGCTTGAAGGAGTCGTGGGGCAATGACGCTAGCAAGCCTTCCCCTTCCATTCACAGATGATCCTTCACTCCATAAATGCCTGCCAAGTGATCTCAGTGTGTGGTGGAAAAGGGGTTTGCAGCAGTCTGGACACAGATGTGGCATTCAGTGTGATGTGGGATTTGTCAGAGGCATCTTACTCTTAGATGGAACGCCAGCAACTTTTCCTTCAGGACAACTGCATGCTCTGTCTTGCAGTCTACTCTGAAGTTATTCAAAACTTCTAATTTCCCCTCACCCTTTAATTTTATATGACTAGGAGATTTTTGGTTGCAAGGGTTTGACCCTTGTTTCTATGAGCATGCCATTCATGTTTACCTCAGAAAGCACTGCCTGGACTTGTTTAGAAGAGTAAGTAACAAATCAGATAAAGTCTGTGTGACAGGGCAAAAGAAAGTAAATCACTTTAAGAGCATAAATCAGCCTCCTGCTGCTTGTCCTTCTAGAGGTTAAAGACAAAGTGACAAGCAAAGACGACAGAGATTAAGGACTAGAGTAGCTAAGCTGTCTTGCAAGGAGTTTATAATCTTTTGGTAATTAATCACCAATAGTGGGGTCTGATCAGCAAACACCTACAAAAACTGCTATTCCTCACCCTTTTTACCAAATGGAGCAAAATACAGAAGTGTCTCAGAGCTCTGAAAATGGGCAGGGATCTTGACATATCTCAACATTCCAGCTGGGATAATTCAGACGAAAGTTTTTGCACAGATAGGTTTTTAGCTTTGAATAATAGGAGGTGGGAAATTTGGGGTTTCTTTTGCCCCCTTTTTTTGTTTGCTTCTTTATTTAATTATTCTTATTAAAAATATCTTATTATTCAACAAAAGGCTAGTCAACATCCATTAATGTACTTCCCTGGTATAGCAATTTGCAGAAGGAAAGTTATTCATTTTGAATAAAGCACTATTTTTAGGCACTGAAGTGCGGCAGGTTACACAGGCATCTCCTAACCAGGAGTGAAACCTCATCCTTGATCCTGGCCCAAGGCACAGTCATTTTATGCTGCTCCATCAACCTAAAACAGACTTCAAACTGATTTCATCCAACTTCAGAGAAGCACTGCAGGCTTTGCAGTGTTGCCATTTCAGGTTCCATGGTGCAAGACCTCCAGCTAATGGCAGCATGTGGGACCCTAGCAGGAGTCTGCAGCACACACCAGCTGCTCCAAGCATAGGCTGTGCCAGTGTTCTCCACTGCAGATCAGTGCTCAGGTGACCAGAAGATCATGCACTGTGCCCTTTTTGGGCCCCATCATTCTCATTCAGAGGGAGTTACAGGCCAGAACACAATATTCTGCTCAGGTTTGTTCCTGACAGCACTGCACATCCAGTGTGTGGTAACGGTTGTCACACACATGATACACTCAGCCCTTTATAACAATTAACCCACCCAACCAAACCATTCCTTACATTATTTATTTAAGCTAGTTTTCTATGCAAATGGTAATTTACTCTAACATTTATCAGCTTTTTAGGATTTCCAGATGTGACTGTTGCTAAAACCCACCAAAGCCACCACTTCTCCACGAAACATTTGTGTCCCCTGCTGGAAGGACCAGCAAAGCTCCATCTGTGGGGAGTGAAGGTTGCTGCTGCAGGGACAGGACAGTGGCACAGAGACAAGAAGAGAGAAGAGGGAGGATTCTTGAGCTTTGTCCACAGCCATAAGACTGTGCATCAGGCTTTCCCTGGAAATGCTCTAAGATGGTCCAAGATGCAGGGCTTTGCCAGTCAAAATCACCTTCACCTCATGCATGTGGGTGCTTAGCTTGGCTGGTCTCCTGGAAAGATATGATGCTTTTTCAAAACAAGTAAATTACTTTTTAAGACCATACAATACCTGGAGTGTTGTTCTTCTTAGAAACTTTGGTCATGTGCAGCAGGACCAGGGTGTCTTTGCTGAATGTAGCTCATTGAGCCCTGGTTTTCTGTATCTCCTGCTTTTCCTGTGTGTCAAAACAAATCAAAACCCAGCAGTTGCCTTGCCCACTGTTGCATTGCAGACACACACCTATTCATGCTGCATTCTGGGCAAAGAGAAGAAGGGAAGTGCTCTTTCCAAGCAGAAAGACTGTGTTATTACAGGATCCCAGGGACAAGGTTTCATGCCAGTTAAGGACACCCAATTGCTTCATGAACAAAGCAGGGACTGTTGATAGTCCACTAAATAAAGGGACAATTTGCAGTAAGCCGATTAATGATGGACATTATTCCATCTAATTAATTTCCAAGGAGGACCTATGGCTGGGGAAATATGAGTCTTTAAGTTTCTCATTTTGCAGCTAGGAATTGATTTTTAAAAAAAATCAAGAAACATATTAGCAAGAATCAAAGCAATGGTTTTGAAAAAACAGCCAATCAGAAGAAGACAGGTTTGACAAATTTGACCATAAAGACAAATTATCTGCTACGCAAAATTAGGTGGAAGTATTATGACCAAGAAAGCAAATCCAGCCTTGCAGGCAACAAAATGACTGCTTTAAAAAGAATTCAACACTCAAGTTAAATTAAAGTGTTATGAAAATAATGTAGAAAGAAATCTTAAACATATGACTGTCAAATCTGGACAACTCTATAATGAAGGCAGAAGTTCTGGAATTTCATTTTGAGATGAATTAATAAAAAAGAGGGGAAAATGTGAACTTGTGGTGCTTTACAGCCACCAAAAATAATGTTTAACACCTTTACATGCAAAAAACTTATTTTCAGTGGTTTTCCCTCTTCAAAATTCACTCTCAGTGTATCCTGAAAGTCTCAGTTTCTACTTGAATAACAGTAGTGATGCTCACATAACAACCTGAAGAAGTGAAATTTTATTGAGATAGAAAATACATATTACAAAATCCTTTGTTTTGATTTTGTGGTAGGGATTTTTTTGTTGTTGTTGTTGGTTACTTGGCTGGTTTCTTTAAATATTTGGGAAACTAGAAGTTTTGATATACATTGTTCTTTCAATACCGTTTAAAAACCCTAAGTGCTGCACTTGTCACAGCTAAGTCATCCCCGGCTCTGAAAACATGGAAGATCAGACTTGACATTTCTGGCATTTCTAGAGTAACAGGAAGAACACAAGCATGCTTTAAGTAAATGGTTTTTTTTCATGCAACATAAATTAGTGAAGAAAGGCACTATCACCTTTTCCCCAAAGGCTGCACACAACATCTAACAAATAAAGTCATAACATATTACTCTGCACAGTCTTTCAGGGAGTTGAGCTTCACCTCTGAATCTCAAAAGCAAACTGCTGTTGACATGTGGGTGTTAGCCTGGATTGTCAGTCAGTGCCCACACCAGGACCCTGCTGGTGTTGTGCTTCAGACCTCAGGTTATGAGAGGTGTTGGCTCTGCCCAGAACCCCAGGCAAGCAGGAGAAGGCC